>DWDU01001644.1:0-14208 GCA_018245575.1 Jemadia suekentonmiller
CTCTGCCTACCTCTTCGGGGATCACAGGCGTGATGTTACGTTTATATATTATTCCTATAACTAAAATACAAAAATACCGCATGTTTTATAAAAGCATACACGTACACTTCATCAATTCCTTTACGCACCACTTATTTATATTTTATTTGATAAATAATCCCTTCTTAATGGATTAAGAAGGGATTATTTATCAAATGGTGATAATCTATTAATTTATAACGAAACTTTACATTGCTCTCTGTAGCAACATATGACAACTACTAAAGGATAGAGTTATTGTTATTACTGACACAACAATTATTTATCGAGAACGTCGCTTCAGTATAGTAGAAAACGAGTCAAGCGAATCGAAGACGACCTTATTCTCGTTGTATTTGTGCTATTTCTTAGCAGATTAATCTGAGAAATGATTAAAAGTAGTTTTTTCGTAACAGGAAACCCTAACAAAAATAATCAGTTTAACATTTAGCAACGGTATTACTAAAAGTGGGTAAAAGTGGGTAAACCTTTATATAAAACCCTCATCTCACAAGGGTTTCATTTAATTTGGTCCTCAGATATACAGCTCTTTGTGCGATGGTTTTGAAAATCGTCGTTCCGTTCTAAATAGGCCAACGAGGTTAACCAATGACGTAGAAAATGTGTTTCGCTGTATGAATTAAACGTCGGCTTTGCAAGCTGTCGCGTAATTAACTTCTCCGCCATATGGAATAGGTGTGGAGCATAGTTCCTGGCAAGCTTAATAATAATATCTTCTACACTCCTCTGCCTAACTCTTAATAATACCTAATAGTGTATAATTTAATACTATTGTTTAATGTCCAATCATTTTCGTCTTCGTATTATCAACAAAACATACTAAACCCAGTGCGTACATACGTAAAATTACGCGTGTAGTCCGCGTAGGGTGGGTAGTGGAGTGTTATACACTCTCACGTCTCACCAAATTTACGTCCCACTATAGGGTAGAGAGTGAGCCTATTGTCCTGAAATTGTCTATGTTCACTCAACGTTTAACTGAAATTGTACCGCAGCTCTCTAATACTGGCTACATCAACAGATCCAATGTATTTGTTCCCAGCTTTGTATTCCCTGACCATAAAAGATTAGTTTCAAGAGTTTAAATTGAACTGTGCAGGATTGCTAAAATAAGACACCGATGCAACACTTCCTTCTCCTCCTCGCATCGTATTCTTTATTGTTGGGGATCATGACCCCCTCAGAGGATCGTCTTCTCCTTTATCCAACACTTAATTGGTCGCTAATTGTTCTAAGGTTTATTAGGGAATGTTTGAAAAACAAGCACAATGTTAATATACTGACAGTGGTTTAGTATCCAGAGAACATTCGTCATCATCAGAATAATAAACGACTGTATAGTTTCACTGTTGGATAGATCTGCTTATAAAAATGAGAAATATTGCGTTTATACGACACTTTAATGGATGTTACTTGTTAATTCACGTTTCAATACAATAATTTCCTTGACAAAAAGCCAGAATCTTCCCAGTTAGTTCGCTTAGTTAAAAAACCATATGCCTGGCACCAGGCAGTCAACGTTAGTCACAGTTTCTTAAAGCAAGTAGCGGATGTCTGCAGGTATATGAACTAATAATGTGTACTGACAACGATATACAAACTAACGCTGTGGCGTCAATTGTTAAACCTCTACTCGACGCTATTAGAGAGTATATGAACTACCCTATTTTTATTCCGTGGGAACCTAATAAAAAAAACAGCGATGAGTTTTGTAAGGTGCTAGTATAAAAAACGATTTGTAGGGGCATTCTGGAAGCGACAAAACACGTTCAAGTATCTGTTTGTGGCATAATTTCACAAGCGTTTCCAGTCTTGGTAGATCAGTTTAGCAATGGCAATTTTTAGATTACGCACAGCACACCTTTCACCATCGTTGTCATTGCAATCCAGTCCGATCCCACTATGTGCTTCTTTTGCATCACTGTCCACATACCTTCGATAGCTCAGTTGGTAGAGCGGTGGACTGTAGTTGGCACACAAAAATTGATATCCATAGGTCGCTGGTTCAAATCCGGCTCGAAGGAATCATTTTTTTATAGTAAGCATTTCATAAAAATTCAATCAGTTATTTATTAACTTCTAAAAATTTTATCTCAGAAAAGAAATTCCACTTATACCTATATATTTTGAATGCTTGTTTCATATATGTTAAAACAAAAAAATGGTGGATTATTTGTTTTCATCCACGCAGCTTATGCCTGCAGCCTTTCACAGAATGTCATGTGGCCTCAATAAACATATTAAAATTAAGTTTATTATAGTTATATGAACAAACAATTTTAAAATAATATTAGTATTGAGCAATATAATGTACGTACCTACTTGTACAATATTTTACGTAAGAATACGTGCTAACGAGAGTATTACGAAACTTTCTCTTTGCTGTAATTAAAGCGATTCTAATGTAGATACATTTTAATTCGCCTGCCACACACCTTCGATAGCTCAGTTGGTAGAGCGGTGGACTGTAGCCGGTACACATATATTGATATCCATAGGTCGCTGGTTCAAATCCGGCTCGAAGGAGACTTTTGTATTCGTACTTAAAATATGGAACAATGTGTACGGGTATCACCTGTTTTGTGACTCGAAAATATAATGTTTGTAATATTTTCAAGTCTATGCAGGAGATTTCATTTTTATTTATAATTTCCAGTATGGTTTTTATATTATCTGATCCAATTCTCGGTTTCATAATGTGAGAAGTATCCATTGCAACAGTAACATGACACCTATATGTCCCTGAAGGTGTAGGTAGAGGAGTATATTACGGCCACGTGTCACCTGCTGTTATGCGTTCCAGCATGTAATAGAAGGTGACCCTATTGCGGTTTACCGGGCACAACTGTGTAATACGAATGTGTTTTTTCTTATGGTAATAACAAACGAGTCTCAAGATTTTAATAAGTCTAGCAGTCACTTGTGCCCGAAGACGTACTTGTATTTACCCAATTTAAGCTGGAACGAATCCAGTTTATATTCAAAGCTAAGAACAAACTAATATACGTAATATTATAATAAACATATTTCCGCCTGGTTCGGAGAAAACTTACTTTAAAAAAAATTAAAGCTCTCTTTTGTTGTTGCGTTTCATGCAATACTAAGTCATTATTGCTGTATATTTTTTATTGTAATTTTGTAAGTATTATTTTAATGTGCCATGTCCATTGTACTATGAGTTCTAAATTATGATTTTATCTATCGCTCGATCTGATTGCACTATTGTGAAATATTCTATATATTAACAAAAAATATCATATTTTTTTGTCTGGTTATATATACCTTCGATAGCTCAGTTGGTAGAGCGGTGGACTGTAGTTGGTACAAATAGATTGATATCCATAGGTCGCTGGTTCAAATCCGGCTCGAAGGAAATTTTTACCTTTAACTTATTTCATTTATGTCATCACTACCGACTCATTTCTTGGAATATTACAACAAGTTCAAGTTAATATTTTTAACAATCCATGTAATAATATTTTTAAGCAGAAAAATTTGGCTAGTCTAAATGCAATCTGTTCAGAGAAAAAAAACGTAGGTAAAAGTTAACGTTGTTTTACAAATTACGTCTTATATTTTTTTGCTATTAAAACAAAAAAGGTAATCATAATTTTTATTATCATATTGCAACTTTCGACTTAACCATCTTCACAATCCTATTAATTATGATTCTACATAGAACTAAAAGTGTACCTAGTGATTCATGTACCTCAAAACTAAAGCTCGCAATTTGAGATTTGTATAATTTGAAAATCTTAAGTACACAGTGCAATGGAATAGAATAATAAAAATAGGACTTCATTAAAAAGTTATTTTTAACGTTGTGGAAACTACGCTCTTTGAGCCCTGAAGCCCTAGTATGCTTTCAAATAGGTACTTCGTAATAAAAAAGAACTTAGAACCACATTGATGATTAATCTTGTTTTAATTAGTAAATAAAACTAAGTGCGTAGTGATTCCATTTCTGTGTAAGATAAAAAAAAATTGTTTTAGATCACACCACTTTCTCCGAAATGGAAGCAAGCGATAGAGAAGCGAATAGAAGAAGAAAGAAGATTGACGATGCTAGCAGTGACACAGGGCGCTAGACTTAATCCGGGACAATTCTGGGACTTACCTGGAACGTTTCTCTTCGCTGTGTATGTTATGACAGCTCTAGGTTAGCATATCTGTACAATGAGAGTATAATTTACATACCGGCACATTTGAATTTACGATAAAATTAATGTCTATTTAGATTTTTTCAAATATCGAATATTTTCGGTTTCCACTATGGTTTACATATTTATATGCGGTACACAATAAATTTAATACGAGAAAAAGTCTTTTACCAATTCTGATCTTGGAATGCTTAATATCAATTTAAAATAATAAAGACAACGGATTATTGTTTCAAGTTTCAATTTCACTAGTTGGCGCTGTTTTATAAAATCGGTTCTGTACGCCATTAGTACATAAAACAGTGGAATGGAATAAATTCTTGATCTGAATATTAACAGTTGCGTATCGTATTTACATTGTAGCATTCACAACACGCAATTTATAGCGTGCATCGCTTGTTTTTAAGAAGGAACCAATCAAACAGGCAGTAGTTAAGTACCGCCCATAGACTTGCATTTACTTACCTGTTATGCTATCAATTAGTTTGAGATGTAATTTGGTATTGTTCTATTATCTACACTGTTAAGTTGTTAGACCAAACCTGCATGAATAGGGATGTTAATAATTGGCCTAGTTAGTATTTGCGTGTAAAAGTGTAGTTCGCATTAGCATTCCTACATGTAATTTTACAGTCCTTACACGTTTGAAATTATTTCGTAGAACATAACGTATTTAATATTTTATAATTGTTTACAACTTAAAGAATGCTATCTAATGTTAATCTTAATTCATGTTTATTACAGGTTTTGGTGCTCCAGTGCCCTTTACGGTATGGGGAAGGACGTCAGCTTTAATTTACGCGATACTGGCTGTTCCTACGCATATTTATTTAAGTAAATATTAATTTTTTATTGTACTAAAAGGGAACATGAATTATACACACAAATTTATCACGAGCCCTTAAAAAGGTTTTGCTCTTAAATTGCTCTTAAAAACAGTATCAATGTTGAAGTAGACTGCCTCGTTGGTCGTGTTGTTGCAAGCGCGACTGCTAATCGGGAAGTCCTGGGTTCAAATACTCGGGCACTACTGGATTTTTCTAATTTAGATTATCTCGTAGGGGCTCGAAGTCTGGAAATGTGCCCGCTGTATGGCAATACCCTCACCACTTATTTCAGAGTAGGACGTAAACGTAACTGGTGTAACGTGGGAGTGTACTACGTTCCTCTGCCTACCTCTTGGTGAATTACAAGTGTAATGTTACATTATTTTCAGTGGTAAACGCTAGCACTTGTGTCATGGTCAACGCAGACGAATGCACTCGACGTTTGAGAGCGAAACTGGACGATACTAAAACCAAGCCTACTTTTGAACACACAGGAGGTATGATTTTTAATTAGATATATACCACGAATATGACAGAGTTCGCCGTGTGACTTTAAATAAATGGAAACACTGGTTGCGTAAACCGGTAAACGATACTGTCGCTTAATATGGGAGTCCTACATATGTTAAGCAGGTCTAAGCAGGTCATTGACACTGGCTAATGATTTTGATAAGCATAATGTTGTCTGATCGTGTTCTATATTCTATACACATGAGTATGGACGTCCACAAAGAAAAGAAATGGTAAAAGTGCTGGATTTGGTTAGCCCTTAAACGCCTACCTCCAAAGCGAAGTGGGCTTAATTTTTGAAATTTCGATTTTTTTATTACATACAACGTTTATCGTTTGCAGTTACAATGCTAACCTATATTTTTTAATCAGATGTTTTATAAAGTTTTGTTTTGGTTCTTTTCTGCAGGAAATCCAAGCCACAGCAGAGATTCAGAGTTCCTAAGGGTATCGAATGAATGGAAAATTCGAAAAGGATTGTGTGTAAGTTATTCATAATAGTCGTAGTTTTTGTTGCATACAAAATACAGTGTAATATTTTTCAGCCGTCCAGTATTTCAAATGTTTCACTACATATTCAGTGTACAATAAACATTTTTTTATTGCCATAGAGTATATTGAGCGTCTTCTGTTTTGGCCGCTGTGTGCCGCTAGCCACGCTGGTGTACTATGCTCTGGGCGTTGTAGCCTTCGGAGTTCTAAGAGAGAAGACAGCCTTAGAAAGTATAATGTTCCCGCTCGAATTCACCACGACTGGAGGATTGGAACGTGTGAGTATTTGTCTGTGTTAATTTATAATAAACTAAGTAGTGTTATATATTTTTTTACGGTATAAATATGCCTCTGTCAATTAAATAGCAATAGTACGAATGTTGGAAGACTAAAAACTATCTGACCGATTTTATAATACTTAAAATTTAAACTTAAACTTAAAATTATTCAAGAAAAGCAAGAATAGACATTTAATACGAGTAAGTTAAATCGTACGCCTAATAATTTGAGAACAATGCATATATATTCTTATATATTTCCAGGTAGCAAGCCACGTTCGCATCTTGTACGGTTTTTACGTAGAGGGAGCGATGTGTTTACTAGCGTGCGCACTGGCAACACTGAAGCGACACAACAGCGCCGCCATCGCTGGACTATCTGATAGCTATCGTTTGTTCAACACGGAAAAGTGTGAGGTGTGCCCCAATAATGTGGACACCAGAGGAAAGATTTGACAGTAAATGTAATAAAAAAGACAAAAATACGAAACCAAATTTTGTACTGCGAAAAATTAAAAAACATAAGACTATAATCGAATGTAAATATAAAAGTTGTCGATTAACCGAATATCGAACTATTGATTGAAAGAACGTATGTAAAAATACACTCGTTCATAGGTTCGAAATTCATATTTCATACAAACATCCAAAGATCAGACGTCTTCAAATATTAGTGCACATCAAAAGAAGAACCCAAAGACGTTAATTATAATATTTTCATTCGATTCTTTGTTACAAATTGATTCTAATATTCCATACATACCTTTATACAAAATACACAATTTAAAAGGCATCAAAATTCGCAATAATGTATTCTTCTGTACATTACTGCGAATTTTAATGCCTGATGATGGATATGAATAAAAATGGCAGTTACTGTATGTTCAGCACGAAGATAGTTTTGGCGGTATTTTGTACTTATTTTTTAATAAGAATAATTAAATGTATGTTTTATAAACGTATGTAAAATGACAGATATTAGGTGTCAAACTTTTAAATTGGTATTGTTAGAGCAAAAAACCGTATTCAAATCCTACCATGAAATATACCAATTTTGATATCTCCTAGTGTACTGTGATCAGAGTACTTCAGATACAAGAAGTATTATCTAAAAGTACATAATGTATATTGTAATAATATAAGTATTTTTATATAAAAAAATATAAATGTCAATAAAACAAACATGAGTTTTTATTTTTTTATTTACCATTCCTAAAACTAGTCAACGGCTATATACATGTTCAATCGATACAGAATATTTGATCGCATCAAATAAAGTACCTCGCAAATTAACACCAAAATATCCCTTTATAATTATTTGATATTGCCAGTATTTGAAGCATTGGTATCGATTTCCTTCTTAGTTCTTATCACAGTAATGAAATGTAGCTACAGTATAATAGTAAAATCTAATATAATTATGGGAAGCTTCAAAGTAAGAAAATGACAAAAAAATTGAATAGGTCACATTGAAAATTCTTGAATATTAGCGAAGTTTCATAAGATTCCAATTGGAATTTATAATAATCGCATATAGGACTAAAGTGGAATATTCTCTACAGCAACCTGCAAATTAGACTTTATTGCAAAGCCGTTAATATTAATTTCGACTAAGATACTTTGAGAATGGTTCTAGCCTTTGCTTCGTTTAGATTCCTTCAAGACATCATCCTCAGTAGTGTTGGACGCTCCCTTTATACTTTTCTTTTCTTTTAATGCTTCCTTCACGGCGTCCACCATCTCATGAGGCTCGGCTACTGACACTTTTTTACCTGCAAATATTACCGTAAAAAATATAATTACGTTAAGCAGACACCGAATAGAAAGAAAACGACGATTAAAACAGATTCCATAGACAACCATATTTTTACAAACGTATGAACCCGATTCCTGTGACAATGAAATAATTATTATAGATCCTTATAGCAATTATACCCCAAATATCACAACTGACACCTATCAACTTGTTGTGATACAATGACAAAACTTTATTACCAATGCTAGGTCATAGATATCTCCCTATGTTGTATAACTTCGAGGTACATTTGACACACAATTATTAGAATGTCAACCGACTTAAGATTAATTTAAGTAGTTAAAATTAATAACAGAATTTGATTAATAGCACATTACATCTACGCTACTCTTTATCGGATACTGATGTACAGAGTTTAATTATAATTTAATTATTAATAATCAAATACTTTATTAACCTGATTCTACAACAATATATTCACAGCTGTTATTTGGAAAGAAAAGTTTATTTTTAAACTACACTCTATTCTACTAAAATAATGTTTCCATTTTTATCTTATCCCAAATTACATTCTATTGACTAGTTACTAGAGTTCTTTATTGAATAACTCACACAATATTACCAGATCCTCTGTCTACACTTCTTCACCTACAAGTGAAAATTTTGTCTTGAAATATATTTCATAACATTAAATATTCCCTACACTTCCTTAAATATACATAGCAGGACAAAATCCTCCAAACAATTAACATGTATTTTACAAACAAACAATATATATTATGAATAGCATTAAAGTAATGAAATAACTTGATGGTTGTTTTATTTAATAATCAGCCTATATACTTGTTGAGTTGTGCATAATAATAGAGTAGCTAGGCAACAAGTCTGTATCCCCACCACGAATGTTCACTCTCGTGGGTCCTCCACTGTGAC
Organism: Jemadia suekentonmiller; assembly: GCA_018245575.1. Classification (NCBI taxonomy): domain Eukaryota; kingdom Metazoa; phylum Arthropoda; class Insecta; order Lepidoptera; family Hesperiidae; genus Jemadia; species Jemadia suekentonmiller. The sequence goes on from DWDU01001644.1 coordinate 8,996, forward strand.
TACTCAACCACTAAACCTTTGAACACATTGTCCAAAACATATGAAAACGTAACGTCACGCCTGTAATCCCCTAAGAGGTAGGCAGAGGAGTGTAGAACACTCACACGTTTCACCAGTTATGTTTACGTCCCACTATGGAATAGGTGGTGAGCCTATTGCCAGGCACCAGGCACAAATCCAGAATCCGAGCCACTACTAGAAAATCTAAATTAGAAAAATTCTATAGCGCCCAACCCGGGTCTCGAACCCAGGACCACCTGATTGGCAGTCACTCTTGCAACCAACACGACCAACGAGGCAGTCAACACTTTACTGCCTACTTGAACAAAACATATCAACATAAACAAATTGATGTAATCCATAAATAAATGGTGTCCTCAATCTTGTGTATGTAACTATGTAATGAATATATCTATGTGAAATGCAGAATAATATCTTAATCTCAAAATATATGAAGCCCACAACTCCCATATCTACTTTTGCACATGATAAAAAATTAAAATCTGTTCAATATTTTCTACATTATGAATAGACAGACAAAAGATTTTCCAAATTTCGTTTATATCTAATGTACCTATAGTACATTCAATATCGCTATAATTATAATAACAATGTACATGTTATTATTCATAGAAATATCTTTAGAGCAAAAATTGTATCAACAAATTTTCCCATGAAAAAAATACTGAAACTGAAATACTGAATACCAATAAATATACTTAGTCAGATACATTTCTTGTGGATCATAGCATGATGGTGTCATAGGGCCTTCAATATTGGGGTATCGATGTCAAATGAAACAACGATTAAGTAAACACTGCATATATTCACAAAATTAATATTTACACAATATGTATAACCATCATACTACACCACTTGAGTAGATACACTATTACACCACTATGTACAGCGACATTCAAAAATACCTTCCAGAAAAACATAAGAACATACAATGTACCGGAGTTAAACACTAAGAAAATGCACAGTTCACAGTGCAATAAAAAACTAAGAGGAAAATTTATAATTCTCATGAAATCATTCAAGCTTATCACAATGTAATATCAATATTTGCCTGCAAAATACTACTACAAAATAAATAAATAAATATTCACAGACGAATATTTAGACATACTTCAAATTGTATGTGCGTTATCTTTATTAATTGCCATTAATTGAATAATCAAGTAGTCACACCTCTGCCAACACTGATGCAATAGACAACTTTTTAGTATTATTGTAGAAAAATATCGAAAAATCATAGGTATTCACTATGATACTGTTTGGATCGTTAAAATGTCAAAATATCTTATGTACCACCAATACATACTTATTAAAAAACTAGGATAACTTAAAAAAAGATAATTTGGAGGTTTTTCTCTGTTGACTTAATGAGCAGAAATTCGTCATAATTATAGAGGAATAATACGTTTAATTTAATTAAATTGTATGAATGACCGAAGAGATAACTCAAATTATTTTAAAAATAACTATTATCAGTTGGCTTAGTTTCGATATGAGTGTGCCATACGTAGATATAATAAATACATAACTCAAATTTCATCTTTCATACAAACGAAGTCATTTTACACTTCATAGAATGTGGGATTCTCTTTTTTCTGTCTCTCAATCGTTCTCTCGTAGCCAAAAGTTTTGTCAACCTCCCTATACTCCTCAGCCTTCTCCATCTCCCGCTTCCGCATGTATTCATGCAAACCTGCCCTATCTATTGGATCGCTGAGGATCGCGATATAACAGACAAAAAACGCCATTAGGAAACCTATAGTGAACGTTACTGAGTTTCTCTTAAAAGTATCAATTATACTGTCTACGAAACTCCAATCTCTACCGTCTCGGTCATACGAATCCGATTCGCGGTTCAGACGGTGAATGTTTTGTTTGTCACCAGTGTTTTTTGTATTACCGCTATTTTTTGAGCTGTCTGCAAAACAAACGTTTCACTGTTGACATTCCAAACGACAATTTTAACTCAAGCAATTCGTCTAATCGATATGGGTCAAGCAAATTTATTAAAATATTTCTATATTTTCCGAGCCAGCCCTCCTCTCTGTTACTAAATCACTTGAATCACTTCAAGTCGTCCAATATTCTATCGTCTCTTACCATCTCTGTCGTAGGAGACTCCATGTATTTGACCCGGAGTGTCTTCTTCCAACTCCGCATAAGCATATATCAGTGCTTTTTGCTTGGAACTCAGTGATTTCGGTACCTGAAAAATAATCATATCATAAATGTTTAAAGTTTCTTGTATTATTTTATATCCAATATTATACAATTAATAAATAATAGATAACAAGAATTGGAGGATTATTTATTATTTGTGTTATAATAGTAGGAATGTAAATAAGACAAACAGTTAATAAAACAATTACCAAAAGTATAATAGTTTTTCCACAATCACATATAGGTGACCTCATATCAGTTAGAGACAGATTCTTCACACAATACTGGACTCACCTGTATTTTAATATGAACATAGTGATCTCCATAGCCATGCTGACTGACCCTCTTCATTCCCTTGCGTGCGAGTCGGATGGTACTATGTGACGACGTACCAGGCACAATCTGTAATATTAAATTCAATAAAAATATTAAATTACTGTCTATGACCAATGTTTAATAATATGCTTGATAGTTCGAAAGGTTTACCAAAGTAGCCCCGAATATATAAATACATGAAAATATTGTTTTATGATATTGTATGAAGAATATATTATTATATAACTAGCTGGGCTCGCGACTTATTAAATCGCGAGATTATTCGATCAGCTATCTGCCAGTGAAATTCCCGTCAAAATCGGTCCAGCGGTTCCAGAGATTAGCCAGAACAAACAGACAGATAGACAAATATTCTAAAAAATGTTATTTTGGTATATGTACTGTGTATACATACATATGCATTTAGTAAAAATCGATTCTTTTAATGTTACAAACAGACACTCCAATTTTATTTACCTGTATAGATAGTATGGATTAACATGCCAAGCACTTTTACGGGTAAAGTGAAAAAAAGCACCCAGGGCCAAATATCATGCACATATAAACATGTTTAATCCTCCAAAAATGTTACATTTGAATTTTCAAGGATGCATTTGTTTTATATGAACCACAAATTACAATTCCACTTCTAAAACTTATCCCTCAGTTTAATTACTAAAGAACTCGTCTTACCTGCAGTGTGTGGTCTTCATATAGGCCCTGTATCCTAACAGTGCCACCCAACATTGCTTGGGCTACAGAAATCTGAAAAAAAGTTACATTTTTTAACTGCACCAACAAAGAAATTGGTACATCACAAATCTAACATTTTTAAGTTAACTATCACACAACATAATTTCTATGCTCCTATTAGACAGAGCTTACTAATGGATTTACTAGAATTCCTATTAGAGTGGAGTGTCTGATTTAACATAACTATTATGAAAGCTACTTAAATAAACAAGAGCATATAATTTTATTTAGATATAACTTCGATATAACTGCATGAAAGGAAGCATCCATGAAAAGAGACTATGTCTAATTAAGAACATTTGTATACTACCCGATGCACCCTGGACATTGCAATCTTTTCACCACGATTGCTGATCAATAATGATCAGCTATTGACTCTAAGAAGATTATGTGAAACAATTTGAAAAGAGAAATTAATCTGATTGATGGTTTATAGGTTCATCCACCTACCACATTCATGAGTGTTTACTCTTAGACAGGGCAATACATACATTATCGCTTAGCATAAAATATTAAACATTATTGTTTCTTGATAACATACCGAACAATCAGTATGAACATCAGCCCCATCGCGTCTGAAGTAGACAGAGGGCTCCACTTTGAAAGTGATGAACACCTCATTGTTGCCTACTGCCATCCTCACAGTCTGACCATCCTCCACTCCGGCTGGAACTGGCACTGTTATCCTTTTACGTTGGACCTGAAAGTTACCAAATTATCATATTGTTACTCATTGTCGGTGCCAAACTAAAAAAAACATCAGTCATTTTCACAAATATTTTTGTACCAAAACACTTCTATATTAATGGCAGACAGAAGGATAATATCCGACAGAGGCATAATATCCATCGATTATATTTTGACTAGTTCCTTGGTTGTGGTTAGCTGTATGGAATATTTTGAGTTTTAACATCTTTACTATGTGGTGCTCATGTATGATCAACCCGATCTAAGATGAGTAACTCTAGGCTTTCAACTGGATGTCTCTGTCTACCACCCTACAGACCAAAAAGAACTACTATGTCCGAGTAACAGGGGCAGTGTTAGACCTCAGAAATATGTTAAATATTTATGTATAATAGTTTGACATACAGATTGTCCTTTGCCTTCACATTCTACACAGGGGAATTTGATCAGCATTCTTGTACCATGGCAATGTCGACATGTGGAGCGCATTACAAATGGACCTAAAATAATAAGGAAAAACATTAGTTATAAATAAACTTAAACATAGAAGAAACATGTATATGATTAAATACAATGTTTAATTCATAATATAACTTAATATGTGTCAGGGCAGAGTAAGAATACATTCCTGGACTCCGTGCCGGGTTACAGAATGTTGTAAAAAGTTTCTATACCCATAACTTGCTGATTGCGGTATAGCCTGGTCTGTATAGGTACAACTAAATGTTTTGGCTGCCTATGAGCAGCAGTTCAGGCAATTTGAGTAGCTGTGAGCTGCAATCGGGGGAGTCGGGGGAGAGTCGAGAGCTCGGGGGAGTCTTATGTCAGGCAATGGACAAAAATAGGCTTTTGATGATGATATCATAGTACCTTAATAACAGATGTGTCAGAATTGATTTTTTTTATTACCTCTCGAAAATGTCTCCATGCCAGTCCCATTACAGTATGTGCACTTTATGGACTTAGTCCCAGGTTCACACCTAGAGCCATGACACTTGGGACATGTGTCAACCATATTTACGTTTATGTCTTTGTTGACACCTCTAGCTGCCTCCGTAAAACGCAGATTGACTATCACCTAGGAAACAATGTTATAATTCACTTCATTTTTTTATACAAGTGATATAGTTTCTTCGTAAAATCTCGTGATTTTACGACTTCCTTCGTGACTGCCTCGTTGGTCGTGTTGGTTGCAAGTGTGACTGCCGATCGGGAGGTCCTGGGTTCGATTCCCAGGTCGGGCACTACAAAAATGTTCTAATTTAGATTTTCTAGTA
>DWDU01001645.1:0-14204 GCA_018245575.1 Jemadia suekentonmiller
TAATATTTGGTCATTTCTTATTGCATATTTGTTTACTATTTGGATTTTAGAAGTTATTATTTGTTGCAAAAATATGTTTATAACATTAAATGGTTAAAGAGACAATTCAGAATTCATTCATTCACGTCTTGTTCTTTCTTTATTGTGATCAAGGCTATCTGAGCTACTGCTTTAACAGCAACAAAACATGTTTTAAACTGCTCAGAGTACATCTGATGAATGAAATTGGATAAGTTATGTTAAATCCAAATCATAATTATTGTCCTACTAGTTGTTAATGTAATGACATTTTTAATTATTAGGTACATAGTGTGTCCATCAGAAAAACGAATGATGGTATTGTTCACATTTCTGAAGAAGAACAGGAAGAAAAAGGTGATGGTCTTCTTATCAACATGCATGTCTGTTAAGTACCATCATGAGCTATTCAACTACATTGACTTACCGGTTATGTCTATACATGTGAGTATTATGCATTAATGAATAAGAGCTTCTAATTTATTCATACAACTTTCTTACATAGTATGCTGAGTAACGGCTCAGAGTTGTAACACATTGTCACGACATGCCATGTCACAAGGTTGTGGTGACTGAAACCATTTGGTACCATTGAATGTTATATCAATGTTCAATTGAAATTTTACACTTAACATTTCTATTGACACATTTGTATTAATCATTAAATAATAATGTAAATGTAATATAATTTACAGTAAGCCAAGGATGGGTCCAATGCCGTTCTTTGGTGGAAGCCTATGTCCAGCAGTGGACTGAGATAGGCTGATGATGATGATAGTAAATGTACATAATTGAGTTTATTTGCTATTTGTTTTATTTTAAGGGCAAACAACAACAAACAAAACGGACAACAACATTCTTCCAATTCTGCAATGCTGAGAGTGGCATACTTCTTTGCACTGATGTTGCGGCAAGAGGGTTAGACATTCCTGCTGTAGACTGGATTGTACAGTATGACCCCCCAGATGATCCAAAGGTAATACTAATTTACCTTTAGCTATTACCCATTTATGGAATGTAAACATAGAATTTGTATTATCAACTTTTTTTTAACTTACAGAACTTTAAACTTTTATATACTTGTAATAGAATCTTTTCAGTAATCAGAATTATTATTCCAATGATTGTATTTTCTATTTCAAAATGACTGCCTTGTTGGTTGCAAATTCTACTGCCAAATGAGAGGTGCTGGGTTCAAATCCCGGGTCCAGCACTATTGGATTTTGCTAATAGTGGTGTGTAGTTTGTATTTGTGTCTAGTGTATGGTAATAGACTCACCACCACCTATTCCATAGTGAGATGTAAATGTAACTGGTGTAATATGGTAGTGTACTCTGTCTACCACTTCGGGGATTACAAGTGTGATATTATGTTGAAAATGGAATGAACTATATTTATTTTCAGAAGTCTATTATTATGTGTGATTGTAAGGGAAACTATATGTATACTTGTCTTTATTTGCATTATAGGAATACATACATCGCGTCGGTCGTACAGCTAGAGGTCTCGGCACAAGTGGACATGCCTTGCTGTTCTTACGACCAGAAGAACTCGGTTTCCTTAGATATTTAAAACAGTCAAGAGTGACATTGAATGAGTTCGAATTTTCATGGAATAAGGTTGCTGATATACAGTTACAGGTATTTATTTTTCATATCCTTAAAATTTCTTTTCAATGCTCTTAATACTTTAATGATGTGTACAAGTTGCAGGAAATGTAGTTTATAAAAAATATTGATGTATAAAGAATATTTGCTAGTATTTACATTTGTTTATTATCTAATTTATATATAAGTAACAAAAGATACTTTTGTATAATGCTACATATATATTTTTAAGTAAATATTGCTATAAAAAAATATTTGTTTCAGTTGGAGAAACTAATTTCAAGAAACTACTTCCTGAACCAATCTGCTAAGGAGGCTTTCAAGAGCTACCTCAGAGCTTATGATTCCCATCACTTAAAAACTATATTTGACATTGACACAATAGACTTAGCGAAAGTGTCGAAATCCTTTGGGTTCACAGTCCCCCCAGCGGTAGAACTGAAGGTAGCCAACAAGGGTCCACCACAAAAGAGAAAAGGAGGTGGCGGCTTTGGATACTTCAAGACCTTAAATGCTCCAGAGAGGAAAAGATCAGAAAAAACCAAAATCTACAGGCAGAAAGGAAATAATAAGAAATCAATAAGCTGAAATAGTTACCACACTAAACTTGTTTACAAATATTGTTATACTAAATAAACAAATTCCGTTAAACACAGTCAAAATTGTTTTTCTTAAAAATGCAGGCTTTGCTATGGTAACAGATGGTTGATTAATTACATATACTTGAATAATCTGTATCTCATTTATCTTTTACATTTTATACATATCTGTGCTTACTACAAATATTTGTCCCAGGTGGAAATCGAACCCACAATAACCCAGCTCGTCAGGCACGTTCACTAACACTCAACAAAAGACTGTTTTGGCCAATCACTTGAATAAACTAGACATATGTCATCTTACATTTTGAAAGGTCTATAACCTTTTAAATACTTATCTTATAAATTTTTGCTTCTCTAAGTAGATACGTAAGACGTGATTCGACATGAAGATCCATGGTTGGCCATACGTACATATTTCGATACTCAATTTTGGACGCTCGTCAGGCTGAGTTGTGGACGTTAATTTTAAACTACATATATCATCGCGAACCTTATATATTGTTTTTATAATCGATGAGAGTAGCGAACGACCCGACTGCTCCCGTTCAATATTCATTTACCCATAATCCTCACGCGAGGCGTGCAAGTTGGTGATCGTAGACCAAAGTATATTTTAATAGCATTCTTTTCAGATATTCTTTTATCACTACGCCATCTTCTATATTCATTGGTCTCGTTATGGGGAAACCCCATTTTTCTTATTTTAAGCAGTATTTTAACAATATTTGTAAACTCCATTTATTGTTACGAAATTACAAACTGCATCTACCACAGCAATTCTTAACACCTGAACATGCAATATTGACGTAACATTTCAGCAGCATTTTTGGTTAGTGACATAGCGATGCAATTGTTTTGTAAAATAAAATTGTCAATGTTTTTTAAAAACACTATTTCAGTTTTCACTTTTTAATATAAATTTCATATAACAACTGCCTCATTGGTTGTGTTGGTTGCAAGTGCGACTACCGATCGGGAGGTCCTGGGTTCGATTCCCGGGTCAGGCACTACGAAAATGTTCTAATTTAGATTTTCTAGTAGTGGCTCGGAGTCTGGATATGTGCCAGATGCATGGCAATAGGCTCAACACCTATTCCGTAGTGGGACGTAAACGTAACTGGTGAAACGTGGGAATGTTCAACATTCCTCTGCCTACCTCTTCAGGGATCACAGGCGTGATGTTACGTTTTTCATATCACAGTTACGCTATCTGTTTTTTTCCAGTTCGCACTGATTGATATGGTTATGGAAATATAGAAGCAATTTAGCATAAACAATAATATAAAATATTACAAACAACAACAATATATATAACTAAAATTAGGTAACGTTTTTTGTCGATAGACATGAAATACATCGAAGCTTTTCACAATCACGAACATAACATATCACATTAAAAAATTAAAAAACTTTTATATAAGAATCTATCGTTTATATTACTAACAAAGGATACGGAAGTCCACATGAGGTTGATCCAGGAACCCAAATGCTTTGGCTGCAAGTTTCAAGTCCAATTTGCTGATGTCAAAAATTTTATTGAACGGATGTTTCTTATAGCATCTCAGAAACGAAAGGTATGCTCTACGCGCCGAGACTTTCATCACGCCGTTTTTTTCTATAAGTTCTTCTAACTGTTATAAGGTTTATTTATAAAATATTATATACCCGATTGGTCTGACTCAGGAAATGCAATACCGTGGATCCACAATCTCACAAATGCGGGATCCCGCATAAAATTGGCGGGACGCGCGGAATCCGCAAGATTTGCAAGATTTTATTTTGTCCATGAATTTAGAATAATAGGGGAAACCCCAAATTGAAGAACGTATCTGCAACTACTCAACAGCCTACGGTATCATTTAATCTTATAATAAAACGAGAAATAACTCTTTTTGAATGTGGACGAAACAGAGGGAAGTATCTGGAAGCAACTTATAACTTTGACAAGTCAATTCCAACTACGAGCGTCAAATCTGAACGCGCATTTTCACCTGCTGGCTACACGTGCAGCAAAGTACGAACAAATGTAAAAGCCGAAACTTTAAACACCTTATATACACTCCGGAAACAATTTCAAAAGCAAGTGTCCGAATCTTATTAATATTGTTTTTCATACTTTAATTCACATAACACAATTTACATTTTTTCATTTTCACTGATCAAAATTTAATTATAGGTACTATTATTTGGTTTATTGTAAAGAAATTCTATTGTTTAATTTTCAGACTTAGATAATATTTTGGTGGGCTAATAATTCTAAAATATTGTACAAACCTGCAAACCTTGCGGATCCGCGTGGTTTCAAACTTGTGGATTCGCAAGATCGTCTTTTGAGTGCTGGATTGCATCCCCTAGTCTGACCGATATATGTGGGCAGTACTGGCAACCGATTCCCCACATAGCATTATGTCGGCATTCTTTTACATAGTTAAATTAGGTTCGAGAACAATAATAAAGAAACTGCATTATTGCAGGTGCAAAGATGCAGTGTCTATCAGGTGATAGAAATTGTACATGGGATAGATTTTAAGGGCAGTTGACAACAATAAAGAACAAAGTAGTACAGTTCAGTTGCAAACAGTAGTAATTAAACAAGTTCATACCATTTTCTGTATTTCTTCAGGAGGCTCATTAAAGTTGTATTTATCTAAATAAACCTTTTCTCTTTTTAGAAACGTTACAAATTCTTCTTCCTCTGGCCTTAGTAGTATAACGGCGCGTCCATTTGCATTTAGTCCCCTGGCAGTACGGCCAACTCTATGAATATACTCCTGAATTTGTAAAAATAACATGGTTGTTCCAAATTTCCTACTATTTATACATATCTGACCTGAGAAAAAAATTACTGGTCTGCTGTTACACATATTGAGTCTGAATGTTAGAAATATATTTTTACAGTGTAATCTTAGATAGGCAGGTAAAAGGTAGAAATTTTGAAATAATTACATACTTTTACATCTGAAGGTGGGTCAAATTGCACAATCCAGTCAACATTGGGAATGTCCAAACCTCTAGCTGCAACATCAGTACAAAATAATGCACCTTTTTCTGCTTTAACAAATCTTTCAAAAGATTCTTTTCTTTTAGGTTGACTTTGTTTGCCCTAAAAAATTATATAGATCAATATGATTCACTTAGGTCACCTATATTTATCAATGGTTAGCTACTATGAGTACCTACGACACAATAATATTTCAAATCGATATTTTTGTAAAAACGAAGTGATTTATGCAAAAAAATTAGATTTCATTTCAGAATTGTGTCATTAGGAATAACTAACCTTTTTAGAACATTCATATAACTAAAATATACTTTTCATTAAATTATGTTCAGATTACAATTCACTTTTATTAATATTTACACTACTGTGTTGACATTACAAGTATTTGTCTTGCGAGTTCAGTGTTTTATATATTCAACATAATGGAGAACTATAAAATCTGTATGGTTTAGAGTTATTAAATGGGTACTGCAGCTAATAGTTATCTGAATCTCATCTCAAATTGGAGTAGTACAAAGGCAGGTGTTCACTTAGGGGACAGTCTGGAAGATTGTTCTATATACAGAATGTATCCATGAGTACCACTTTTTCATTAAAAAATATCATACTCACATGTATACTTATAACATTGGCCTTGCAGTACTCCCTGAAGAATTCATAATGGAAATCTACCGAATTGCAAGATGAGAAAAATACCATAACTTTCAATTTCTTGCATTTCTTTAATGTTCCATATAACCAGCAGATTCTCTTTTCCACTGGACAAATAATATACCTGAAAATGTGAAACATCCATATGTGATAGTTACATGTATTATAATAAACGTAATTTTACAGCTGTGATCTCCCGAACACGAAGGCAGAGGTGCACAGAGCACCCCTTTGTTTCACCAGTTACATTTACAACCCATTATGGAATACGCGATGACCCTATTACTATACACCAGGCACAAATCCAGAGTCTCTGCCACTAATAAGAATTTCATGTCCAAACACAATTCGGTACTTACAGGTGTGATGTAAAATTTCTTTTGTTTTCCTTCACTGTTTATGCATGCAGCATTTTAATTTTAAAAATACACATGTGCAACGGGGAGTAATCCAAGTAACCCTACCTTTTGAGGTTGAATTTTAAGTCAGTAGACAGCATGTCACAGTTTTAGTTCACTAGTAGAGGTCAGAGAAGTTGTCTTATGGCCTCTACTTGGAGCTGCACATACAGTGCTTACAAGTATAATAACTATGAATACATACCTTTCTATCTAAACTACCACTGAATAAAGATATTTTTTATGCAATTAATAAAAACACATACCCTTGCTGAAGTCCTATAACAGTGGATTGTGATTCACCTCTGACCGATATTAATACAGGATTATTTTTCAATGTCAACCTTGCTAAATTATTGACATTATCATCTATGGTTGCACTGAACAACACTGTTTGCCTGTTTTCTGGAAACAATGTTTAAAAATAGATATTGTAATAATCTTCTTACATTATTGGAGTAGCTAGTATCATAATCTATTACAAAGTTTAAAAATGTAGCCCATCATTTTGTTTTTGTTAACATTCTTATGATAATTTTTTATTATTATTTTTCTTATGATTCTTATTTCTTTAAGTAATGTATTTGTAATTACTGTTTTAATTAAAGCAAAAAATAAATAAATGAATGAATGATTGCAAAATTATGAATTTTATCACAGTTTAAAAGCATAGTTAATATTTTGTAACTGATACAGACCTCCAAGATAGTGTGGACCTCAACATATTTTGGGTATATAACAATTATGCAAAAACTTACGAGATAAACAGTATTGAGAGGTCAGGAATATTATTAAAACTTGCAATAATCACATTGAATACATAAAAACATGCAATTAAGACTGATTAATTATTATATTGACACAACACATATTTTAAGAACATACTAATGAGTTATAATTAACAAACTTCAACTGATAACAGTATTTTTGAAATCATTTATTAACAAATAATCTTATATTTTTATATTTGCAATGCAAGGACCTCCCGATCGGCAATCGTGCTTGCAACCATTTGACCAACGCGCCTCACTAATTCAAAAATAAAAATGTTTCGCTGGCACGCATCGAAATGACATAAAATAAAGTACAAAACACACTCGCACCATCACGCCCGCCTGCCTGGCGCGCGTTCGGACAAGTCCACTATGGATGGTGCGGGCGCCACGAGCTATCCCACAAGTCGTTGTCGCAAAACGCACTGTGAAACGTGCCACCCAAGTTTACATAGATGTCGGTATTCTATGGAGGCAGCGGGCCTTCTAACGCAGCGTGTGCGGTTGGAAATCGCGGCGTAAGTTCTTAGCCATTGATTTATATCTTGGTGTTATTGACTTAAAAGTGAATGTTGATGGACGCCAGATGCCAAGGGGAGGCCAAATGTAGCATATAATGATCAAATAGTTCAAGCACTGACTAATCTTTAGGAGTTAGGAAGCCTCCAAAACGGTTGTGAGTCTGTGAAGATATTTGCTTCTCGGTGCTCTCTACCCACCCCATAAGGGACCTGGTGTGAGACTATATATTAATGCAATGATGATTGTACACACATGTGCTATGTGTGAACTTATGAAATCTTTAGTATGTTAATGAATTGTATAAGAATTACTGCCAAAAGCAGTGTAAAAAGTGCAATAACTACTTACTTGGCAAAACATTGACAATCCCAGCAATATGCTTTTCAAAGCCTGCTTCTAATAGTTTATCAGCCTCATCCAGAACAAGACATTTGAGATTTTTGTAAGTGAAGCCTTCAGTATGATGTAAATGGTCTAACAATCTACCTGGAGTACATACTATGATGTTTGCACCTGAAAGTAATGTTGGACTAATTAACAATACATAACAGTATTCAAATGTGACCACCTATAATCTATAAAGTTCACTAAATTAAAACTACTGATACCTTGTTCCTCTCCTTCAAATCACAACATGCACTTTCACATTCACACAGATTAAAAATTATTGATGTTCAACATGAGTGTTGAAAAATAATCATTACTTAGGGGCCTTTCAAACAGACTGTGTTGGAGAGCAGAGCAGACTTTTGTTGCATTTCAAATAGAATTTTATCATATTCAGATTATGCTATTCTTATAATTGCTTTGTGACAGCACTTAACCATCCTTTGTATTCAAAGATGTCATCATCATCATCATCCTATCTCAGTTCACTGCTGGACATGGGCCTCCTACAAAGAGTGATACTTATTATTTTTTTCATATAATTGTAATGTAATAATGAAATGTTGATGAAATTTGCTTAAATACCATTTTATATATAGTCAAAGTCTGCTCTGCTTTCAGAGACAGTTTATTTGAATGGACGATTCATTTTCCTTAAAACTACAACTGTTACCCATTAATGATAAGTGACAATCAGTTTATTCATTTAAGGTTTACCTATCACAATACTCAACATTGATGAACATAACTGTGCTCTAGTAAATAAATAAATAACAAATAAATATCTTGGGATATCTCTACACACAGCCATCTGATCCCAAAGTAAGTGTCAAGAGAGCTTGTGTTATGGTAACCAAACAGATAAACTACATATATACATATAAATATATACTTAAATAGATATTTTTATTACATCCAGACACAGAACAAATACTTCGCTTATCACACAAATATTTATTCTGAGTGGGAATCAAACCCACGACCCCTGGCGCACCAGTCAGGTTCACTAAACATTGCACCAATGGGCCAGTCAATAGAAACATATTAGATGTATATTAACAACCAAATTGGTACCCTTTTGCAATCTTGTAATTTCTTTCTGTTTCTTCTCTCCTCCAACAATTAAACTGTGTGATATATTAATGTCTGCTAGAAGTTTCTTTAACACAGCATATGTTTGCAAGGCAAGTTCTCGAGTGGGTGAAATTATTATGCATCCTGTACCTGCAATCCACATAAATGAGTGCCTATCATAATGAGAATGTAATAAGGTAACAAGCTTTAAAGTTTTAACATAACAGGGTTTGTTCAGCTTTGAAGGTGAAAGAAAAATAAAGTTATATTAAACATTAAGAGCACTTATTCTTGTATTTTTCTATTGTAATATGTAGAATTACTAAAACATAATAATAAAAATAATATCTCAAGACATCTCCACACATAGCTATCTGATCCCAAAGTAAGTTTCAAGAGAGCTTGAGGTATGGTAACCAGACGGCTGATAAACTACATAAATATACATAAATATATATACTTAAATAGATATTTTATTTTTACACCCAGACACAGAACAAATACTTGTGCACATCACAAATGTTTATTCTGAGTGGAAATCGAACCCATGACCCCAGGTGCTACAGTCAGGTTCGCTAATCACTACACCACTGCTAAAACATAACCAGTTTTAGTTTCATTCTCAAAAATATCAACAGTATTTACACTTCTGGTGGGATTCGTCAGACAGTTTAAGTTAACGCTAATTAGTCGTTAACACACCTGACAATCATGCCTAGTAAATGTCAATAAAAATATAATAATGATGATATATTCTCACGTTTTTAATAAATATTTTAGTCATGTAAGGGTTTGTTTTATATCCATAACACTCCCTATTGTGTTTACAGTAGTATAAATGATAGCACAAAAATAAGTGACTAACCTTGTTTCCTTGTATACTGCAACTTTATCAAATATTCCACAATTGGAATCAAGAACGCCAGAGTTTTACCGCTTCCAGTTTTCGCTGTTCCAATAACATCTTGCCCCAAAAGTAACGCAGGCAAAATTTTGGCTTGTATTTGTGTAGGTTTGACGTAACCCATAGCTTTCAATGTGTTTATTATACGGCTATCAATTTTACCTTTCAACATAGAAAAACTGGAACGCTTTAATATTTCATCTTCATTCATGTTACCTTATATTATGGTATGTTTTATTTCCAATTATCAATTTTATTTCAAATTATCAATACCAACCGAATCAATTTTTATTTAACATAACCCCGTATGTTATTAGGAAACATAAAAATGATAAATGTCAAACTCGATCAAATACGAATCAGTGCTGTTTCTTTTACGTGAAGGATTCTTGTGTATTATACACATGTTAATATTTATTAGTGTATAGTTAATAAATAACAGCATGGGCAGTTTTGAAGTATTTTAAAAGTTAGTCTATTTATAATAGTGTAATCATTAATAGTACAATAGGGGAACAAATTAAAAGAGTGCTGCGGCAACGATAGCAAACAAAGCTGTCAAACATCGGTTTTTACATTTTCATCAACGGGCGGTTGTCAACATTGTCATAGTGTCATTTTCCTACACGTACCACACAATCTATCACAGCATTTCCAAGTAATATTTACCGGTGGGCAGGCGTCGTAAATTATCAATCATGTTATATTTTTCATGGATAAACAAATTGCACTCACTTATATTGTTAATATCTTCGTTTTTAATTTGCGCTCACTCAGATGTACCAAGACCTCGCGGCGTTTCGTTATCCAAGGCGTCGTTATATTCGCCGACTAAAGATTTCACTTGTTTCGATGGAACTATAACTATACCCTTTAGTTATGTTAACGACGATTATTGTGACTGTTTCGATGGTAGCGACGAACCAGGGACATCAGCTTGCTTGAACGGCGTTTTTCACTGTACGAACGCCGGCCATCGATCGCAAAACATTCCAAGTTCACGAATCAATGATGGAATTTGTGACTGCTGCGATGGAAGTGATGAGTACGCATCGCCAGATACATGTGCAAACACATGCGCAGAATTGGGTAAAGAAGCGAGAATCAAGGCTCAACAGCTAGCAGAACTCCATAAAGCGGGTAGCTACTTAAGAGCGGATCTGATCGAAAAAGGGAATAAGAAAAGAAATGATATGGCTGAACAACTGGCTCAATTGGAAGAAGACAAACTGGAAGCTGTTAAGATGAAAGAAGAGAAGGAAGCTATCAAAAATGAACTAGAGATTAAGGAGAATGAAGCACTCCAAGTTTATAGAGATGCAGAGGAGCAAGAGAGACAATTAAAGGCTGATCAAGAAAGAGATGCAATTATCAATGAGGCTATGGAATACTTCAATAGGTTTGATTCTAATAATGATGGCATCCTTACTATTGATGAAATGAGAGTGCAAAATATTTTGGACAAGAATAAGGATGGAGAAGTGGATGAGACAGAAATTCAACATTTCATGGGAGACAATGAAAGTGTCAATAAAGTGTCATTTTTGGCCACCACTTGGATTAAGTTACACCCTATAGTAATAATGGAGAAAGTATTGTTTAAACCAGGCAAAGATGTAGAAGAACCTGAGCTAGATACTGATGGAGGATTAGGCCCAGACGATGAGATGGAGGAAGCAACAAATGATGATGATTCTGTTGATCGAGATTCAAATGCGGATGAAGATCATGAAGTGGAGCCAGAGCAATCCAGAACTTATGATGAAGTGACACAACAACTTGTGGACGAGGCTTCCCAGGCACGTCAACAACTGACAGATGCAGAACGTACTGTAAGAGAAATAGAGGCTAGTATACGTAATATTCAAGTAAACTTGGAGAAAGATTATGGGCTACAAGAAGAGTTCGCTACACTTGAAGGTCAGTGCTATGATTATGAGGATAAGGAGTATGATTACAAGGTGTGCATGTTCCAGAAGGTCACTCAGAAGTCAAAGAATGGTGGCATGGAAGTGGTATTAGGAAATTGGGGAGAATGGGCTGGTGAAGACGGTAACAAATATTCCATGATGAAATACACAAATGGTATTGCTTGTTGGAATGGACCCAATAGAATAACTACAGTCATTATTAATTGTGGACTAGAAACGAAAGTCTTATCAGTCAATGAGCCCTATCGCTGTGAATATAAGGTAGAATTAATAACACCTGCTGCTTGCAATGAATCGAATACAAACCAAAAACATTCATCCCATGATGAACTTTAAAATTACAGTTTTTCACATATCTATTCATAATTGGGGTAACCATATTAGTTCTGTATAAGTAACATATGGCCATCACATTGTTTCATTTAAGAGTAAATGTTAAAGTAAAATACTTTTAGACTGCATTTGATTGTATTTAGATAATGGATTTTACAATAACACATACTGCAACATGTGACATGACAGAAGCCCAGATCCATGCTCTCGGTACACCTAGAGTCAAATCATGAGTTAAGTTGTAAGGAAACCATGTTCATTATGGGATAAATGTCATTCTATATGTAACAATAAATTTTAACTAGAATTAATAACTTTGCATTTCACTTTCGATTTAGAAAATAATGTATTTATTATATTATGGAAAATATGTTTGCAATGTTTTGAGGTAAAGATTTTTGTGATTTCTAACATTGCTTCACACATTCCTCAAATGTAAGGCTGTATTAGTTTCAAGTAATAATAGACAAATAAAAAGTAGTGAAGTGAACAAAACATTGTAAGTGATTAATAAATATTGTTTTTTTTTTGTAATTAATTTCGAGTTTTATTTACACCTTATACATTTAGGACTTTTTAAAATTAATAATCGACATAATGAAATTCCGAATATCAATATGTAAACATTTTCAGTGAATATACCGAATTTAATTGGTATTTTCAGTATGTAGTTTAAGCTTTATTTTGTTAAAATGGTATATTTGAAAAAAATGCCTTACCTGATGGAAATCAAATAAAAGTTTTGATTGCAATGCAAAACAATTTATGTAAGTCTACTCAATTAAGAAATAGTTTATTTTAAAAAACGATCAACGCAACATCACTCCTCTAATCCCTGGAGATATAGGCAAAGAAGTGTAGTATATTCCCACGTTTTACCAGTTACGTAAACGTCCCACCACAATGGAATAGGTGTGGAACCTACTGCCATTCACCGGGAACATATCCGGACTTCAAGCCACTACTACAAAATCTAAGTTAGAAAATTTAAATAGTGCCCGATCCAGGATTTGAACTGAACCCACGACCTCTCGTTCGGCAGTCCTCTCGCAACCAACACGACCATCGAGGCAAGAACAATCAATATAGCGATTAAAACGTTGATGATATATCAAACTGCACAATAATTGTATAATGATTTGTTGATTGATTTTTCATTATTTTAAATTGTTTAATCATCTATGATCCATCCAACCTTGCCCTTTTTCAACTTCCGCGTACGCCATTTTACGAGTAAGCAGATATATTTGTGGAGATAATCAGCATTTCTATCATAATAATCGAATAAATAATGTATAACATATGCACGTTGCATGGTATTGTTTTAGTTAGGTATAACAGATTGTTATTCTTGGACAATTGCGGATAAATATCCGATATAAACTCTAATAACTGCGAAAATGCAGATAACATGCCTGCCCGATATGCATTTAGATGGCAAACTGCAAATGCGAACAGAATGACGAAAAAATATTGAATATTTCAGTATCTGTTTTAATATATCATTAAAGTGGTGAATCCCACATATTTAATCCCTAAACATGTAAGCACCATGTGACTGCAGAGTGACTGCTTATTGCGACTCTTGAGATAATTTCTCAATAACAAGTCTTAAGTAAGTGCGTAACATGTGTAATTATTTTTTGTTTATATTTTCCATTATTAAATCTTATTTGTAATAACAACCATTAATCATAGTGTCACTTGTTTGTAGGTAAATGAATTTTTATTTTTTTATTTTACCAACCATTTCCTAGGAAAGTGACTGCTGTAATGTACGTAGGTAGATTTCGCATAGTCTGTACATCATAAGTCATTGGGCCCATTTTGAAATATTTTATGATTTTTATTTCATACGCAAAATTACCCGCACAGTGCCATTAGAATACAACAGCTAGTCTAATTAGCATTAGTGTCTAATAAGAATGCTAGTCACCATTTATCAAAATAATACTACAGGAATTAGTCTATAATCTTTAAGATCTAGGTAGGTATATATATA
>DWDU01001646.1:0-14202 GCA_018245575.1 Jemadia suekentonmiller
TTGTATATTGTTCATAATTGTTGTATGTTCATAACGTTGATATTTGTACATTTTTATAATCAACACTTTCATTAAAAGTATTGTTAAATTTAAGGTTTGTTACCTAATCATAACACTAGGTATAGAAATTTTGCTTTTGTTTAAATACATAGACGAAAAACGTACGTAACGTAACATCACGCCTGTAATCCTCGAAGTGTTAGGCAGAGGAGTGTAGTACACTTCCCCGTTTCACTAGTCACGTTTACGTCCCACTATGGAATAGATCGTGAATCTATTGCTATACATCGAGCATATTTTCAGACTCGGAGCCACAACTAGGAAATCTAAATTAGAAAAATTCAGTAGTGCCGACCGGGGATTTGAATCCCGGACCTCCCGATCGGCAGTCGCGCTTGCAACCAACACGACCCACGAAGCAGTTAGTGTATTGATGATAAACAAAATATACTTTGCTACTGTAGTGTCACTACACTACATATTAATTACACATATCAAGTACATAGCAATTTAAAAAAGGACCGCGTAACTCCGCTATTTTACGCCACTAAATCCACGTGGGGTGAGGGATCCGATTGCTTTTAAAATATAATTACGTTCACTAATGAAATAACTCGATACTGCACTCTGATGTGAGTTATAAATTTAATTCAATGTGAAATAGTAAGTTCGTGTGTTATAGTGAACAAGTATTCGGGTACCAAAGTTCCATGTACAGTCTCCGACATCTAGGAATTAAAGTTTGCTGTCTCTATTCAACATTGGCTCTTTGCGCTAATGTAACAGAAAATCCTATACAACGCAGTTGAATTACTACAGACCGCACTACGTCGACATCATCTTGAAAGCATTAAGCTAATAGTGTTCAGAGCCAGTGAATAATCAGATAAAACATATACATTTGTATACGCGCACTCGTGCATCTAAATTACAGTGGACATTTGGCAGTAAGAAAATACCTACCTTACGATTGTTATTTTTTCTCTACAACATAGTAAACCAGAATATAAGAAGCCAGAAGCTGTCATCCACTACCCATAATGTATTAAAAGCTGCATATTTATAGTCTGCGAAGTTTTTAATACAATTTCAACTTATTACGCTTTAGGCTGCACGCAGAGAAGTGCACGATGTTAATTTGGTTTAAAGTCCGCTTTTACAATATTACTGATTACATTTCCTGTAACTTCAGTTTCTATACGAAATTATATTGCTGGCACTAGAACACTTTTATTTCTCTCATGTAGCTAAGTGATATTGTGATTACATTTTCATTGTAAAACTCAATTTATATTTACACATATCTACATTCACAAAGTAATTAGAATTCCATATTTTATCATTAGCATTTGTATGCCACGATACGTCGCGATTTTAATAGAGTTTTTATGCCAGAGAAGAACTTAGAAAATAATTAAATTCTTGTGTATTAAAATATTTCTAAATTTAATGAACTACCTGTTACTGCAAAACATTAGCTCGTGGAGGTTTTAAATGGTTGATGTTGAAATTATTAAAGTATAAATCCGCAAAAACTTTGTGAGTGGGCAAACCAAAAATTAAATGTTTCCTATATTCTTAAGGGTTCCTATTCAATACTCGCCCGCAATCGTTCACAATGGACGCTGGACGTAAATAGCGAAACGAATCCATATTCGCGCACCATTCGCTCATTCAATACAGTTATTTCTACCCGTACCTATTTTAAGTACACTTTAATATTTTATTACGTCACCTTGAAATGAAAATATTATGACGCAACTAAAGGTGGTATCTTAAAGATAGTACATACGATTGGACACAGTAAATTATTTTTACTTAATTTGTACTACTTATAAATTATTTTAAATTTTTACTTTACCTTGATATGGGTACCAGTACATAGTGTCGTCATATATATCATCGATATAGTAACGTTATTATAACGTACGGTAACATCACGCCTATAATCCAAGAAGAAGTAGGCAGATGAATGTAATACAGTTCCACGTTTAACCAGTTATATTTATGTCCCACTATTGAATACGGGGTGAACATATTGCCATACACCGGACACAAATCCTCGAACCACTGCTAGCAATTTGTACTAGAAAATCTAATTTACAAAAATCCAATAGTAGGTACCCGACTCGGGAATTGAACCCAGGATCATCATGATCAGCAGCCGCTTGCAACTACTCGACCAACGAGGTAGACAATGCAACGTTCATATATTTCAGATATTGATATATACACACCCATGTGCGAATACATCTAGACGTAATGACGGCCACGTTTTACTCATCGCGTAATTTAAGCGATTTTATATTTATAAAACAATACCATATAACAGAAAAGGCATTTATAATTAGTAAAGAACAGCTACGAGAATACGGAATGTCTATTTATGTCTATTTGAGCCCACTTGAGACTAGAACAGGACTCTCTAGCACAAAATCTTTAGAATATTTTGATCGGATTTATACGTTACAGAGTCTAGAACGTTGAAGTCTCCGCTTAGTGAGTCTGATGCACCCATGATTTTTGCTAAACAATAGTATTCATTTGAAGAAACTGAATAATAACTTTATAAATATTGATGAGAGCTTTCCCCTCGGTTCGCGAATAATTAAAAGTATAATAATGGTCCAGTAAATAAACCTTTCTTATAGTTTTATACATATTTCACCAACTAATTTGAGTTTCGCCTCGATCCAATTATACGACTATCGCCCTAGCAACGGGCTCGTGTTGCGCTGTAGTTTTAATATTCACCCCTTAGGGAGCCAAAAAACTGTAGGTGATTATTGGATTATATTGTTAGTATAGCTGCACAGGATAAGTAATCATAAATAATAATATACGAGTTAAATTAAAATAGTTGTAGGTGTATAAAGTCATGTGCAAATTGTATAAATGTGCATTTATTTATTATAAATAAACTGGATATTTTATTTCCAGCTTAATGTCGTATTTTGTTCGTAGGCTGATTTTACTATTTCCATGCGGCGTTATTAGAAACATGTGTATGGCACCTGGAAGTTGTTAAAATTACAGAACAAACCGAAATGCCAACAGCCCACCCATAAAATTCTGGCTACTCTTTGGCATAGATAGTGTGCAGAAAAATTATCATTTGTGTTTAAACATATTTTTAATCACAAGTTAAGATATTTATGTACGTGTTAATACTATTTATTAACCTCAATATTTTCAATTCTCAGTCAATATACTTGTCGTTACAGGGGATAAAAGGCGACGAGCCTATAATAAACAATCAAACTGACCGCGAAGTAGTACAAGAAGTTGAATAATATCCTAAACCGGCACATATAGGTATATGAAGAGAGTGAAAATTATTGAAGAAAGACGGTAGGTCTATAAAAATAAAGATATTTGGCCTTCGGTGCTCTCTGGGTACCCCGTAAGGTACCTGGCGTAAATATATAATAATAATAACATCGTTTAGCAATTATTCGTTGACTTGCCCTCTCCAAAATTGGTAGCTTCCAATTAGTGCGCAACTAATATACGAGTATCTACTAGCATAACAACACTGTATTCAAATGAACTTGTATTTGTTTCCGTCTTTGCACGTCGCGTACCCCAAACTTTGATTAAAACAGAAATGATGACGGTGTATTATTTTTAATTAAAGTCTGTATCGCTGCTTCTTGGTGTTCGCTGGCTCATTATGAGTATATCACTACGTGGTTTAACCTTTTTCTAAGGTATGTGTTAAAGTATGAATGTATAATGAACTTTGTTCATTCATGTCATGATTAGATTGTTTAAATTACTTTTAAATCGGTTCTTAAAGCCACTAGCATTTGTACAGATTTATTGTCGTGACCTTTTTCAATCAAAATACTTTTTTGGTATCAAAGTTTAGTTTTCAACGTGTCTTAAAATATAACACACAACAAATTCCATGCGCAGAATATATCAATAATGATACTCAGATCTACAGTCCTATGAAGGAGCAAATTTAGAAGAATCACATAATCGATCATTTTGGATTTTAAACTTAAGAGTAACATAAAGTTTGTTTTAACTTGCCCCACAATGAAAGAAGCTGGAATTTTAAAATATTCTATTGGATCGGCGTAGTATAAGACGAAATAACATAAAATAACATAGTACTTTTATTAGTTATTTTTTAGTTATTATCACTCCCGTATTTTCGTTAAGTGGTAAGTAGAGAAGTGTAATATAGGAGGAGTTATACGTTCAGTTCGTTCGAGAATTACAAGAGTTATACATACCGACGCCGAATAGGGGGTGGCATGTTGCCTTGATGCGTACACAAATCCACAGTCCGACTCAATAGCATAAGGCATACTAGTACTTACATATCCATTACTGTACTCAATTTTGCAAAGTGCACTCTAAAGTCAATGTTGTTAACTTGCTGCACTGTAGTCAGTTGAACATCACGTACATTGTTACGGATACCAGTATATCAACCCTCTAATCATCGGACCGTCACCCTCCACCACGATACGGTCCAACGGTCTAGTTCAATGACCATCCTTCGTATATGTATGTATGTATATACCTGAAGCAATTACATTAACATCAGTTGCAGTACTATAGAGGTATTGGAAAGCCATAGTTTGAATAGTGCAAGGGTTACAGTATATACATACACGAACATTCACGCCAGGACCGTCACAGAGTAGGCAGAGACTACCGAGTGCCAAATGCAAAAGGGTTAAAATAATATTATCTACTAATAAACATTTGAATATGTCTCCCGTTACTTCCGCTATCTATATGATGATTCTTTTATACGTAATTTTTTTATTAATTATAAAGTAACATCACACCTGTAATCCCCGAAGAGGAAGGCAAAGGAATATAGAACATTCCAACGTTTCACCAGTTACGTTTACGTCCTACTATGGAATAGGTGGTGAACCTATTGCCATGCATCGGACACATTTCCAGACTCCGAGCCACTACTAGATAATCTAAATTAGAAAATTTTAGTAGTGTCCGACCCGGGCATCGAATCCAGGACCTCCCGATCAGCAGTCGCACTTACAACCAATACGACCAACGAGGCGTCTTTAACATGTCCTCCAATGCACTTGTGAATAGTTTCGGTGATATAACATCGCCCTATCTCACTCCTCGGCGCATTTGAATGGGCTTAGACTGCTGACGGGGTACTCGGACACACACAGTGGCGACGTCGTAGAGACATCTCAACACTTCTATATGGCGATAGTCTAATGGGCATCGCTGTAATAATTCCAGAACAGCCCAGGTTTCTACAGAGTCAAAGGCCTTTTCATATACACATACTGCATAATTCTCACGGCGTTGTAAATTTTCAAGTCCGGATGGTAACTATATCCCAGTGCGACGAGACTCAGTGGAGAACCAATTTAATTTATCATCTCTTGTTGTCAAATTTTCATTCTATATAATAAATGTTTAATACAATTAGATTTGTACAGGTGAGATTACGTTTCTTAATTACTTTATTTCATTTCCGTTTGGTCCTACTGCCAGCTTTGTATTAATGTGTCTACCTACATTGTAAACGGGAGCCGAACATGTATTTGTAAGAGTGGTTTTTAAAGTAACGTTGTGACGTTAATAAATTAATAGGTATACCTACAAAGAGGAAGACCTTTTGATATATAAATGTATTACGTTCCTAAATGCGAATGTCTGATGTTTACTTAAATAACTAAGGCGACCTCCTTTTGAGCTCACTTACTAAGTTTTGATACTGACCGTTAATTAAATTAGGAAATTCAATTCTCAACTGTGCTTCAACCATGGAGGACTATTTGCAGCCGCCGTTAATTAGCAAGCGTATTAAGTGTTGAGTCCAAGTAACTTATAATTATGTTACTGCACCACTTATAGTAACAAATTCTTGCTAATGATATTTCGCGTATCTCTGTTGATGTTTACTAAATAAAAATAACTTTAAGTTCAAATTCTGTATATATAAATACTAAAATTTGCTACTCTTAAAATTCTAAAATTTAGTACACTAATCGAAATTTCAAGTTAACAAAATTCAGGAGTACCAACTTAAAATTCGAACCCAGGACTTCTCAATCAGCAAGTGGGCTTGCAACCAGTCAGCAAACAGGGCAGTCTGGAGTAGAGTAATAGACTAGTAATTTAAGTAACATCACACCTGTAATCCCCGAAGATGTAGGCAGAGGAGTGTAATACTTTTCCACGTTTCACCATTTCCGCTTTCGTCCCGTAATGGAATGGTGGTGAGCCTATTGCTATACATGGGGCACATTTCCAGACTCCAAACCTAATCTACTAGAAAATCTAAGTTAGAAAAATCCAACAGTGCCCGACCCGGGAATGAAACCCTGGATCTATCGAATGGCAGTCGCGCTTGCAACCAACACAACCAACGAGACTTTGCACTTTTCACTTAACGAAGTTATATAGCATTTTAATCAACGAAGAAAATAATTAAAATAAACTTGCATGAATAAACTTTTTCATAGAACTGAAAATAAACTTGCACGACTGAAAGTTCTTCATAATATTCTCTTTGGTTTGTGAAGTGTATTAAGTAACAAAACCGCACACTATTTCCAAATGACAAGTCGGTAGGTGCTGTGGTATCGTGACTTAGACTCAATGGTATGGGCTAAGTCTTGTTATTGTAAGTGGAGACTTGTGTTTTACAGTGGATTAGCGGATGCGCTAATGATAGCAAACTACGAAAATATAAGAATAAAATAACGCAGTGGCAATGTTGATGGATTTAAGGTTCACCTATCTTGATATGATAGTGCATGATGTACAAGAGAATGATGAGTGTAGCAAAAACACGTCATGTGTTAAAAATGTATGCGGCGTTTCGCTCTCTGCCCTCTCTCTCCTTCGTTACGAATCTAGCGTGATGACGGTGTGATAATAATAATGATAATACAAAATCATTATCATCATCAGCCCATTGCAGTCCACTGTTAGATCCATGATAGATCATGCAGTGTTAGATCCATGATCTCCATGTTGGGAATGTGGGTTGGAGTGGAACAGAAAATATTCTATAATGGATCGGGAATGTTTTCCCATTAGCCATTATCCCCACAGAAGCATGAAATCAAGTGATTGAGCCGAGTTGACAGCCTTAACATCAAATAGACGCGTGCACGCGAGACGTCTCGGCCGTCGCTCAATGTGAAAATGTAAATTAAAAACCAAGTGTGTGTTGAAATTAATTGCTCAACTATGAATTGATTTATTTGATGCACCAGAAATTTACACCATGAAAAAATTTTTTTTTTATAAAGAATATTATTATCCTGCTACATACAGTACAATATTCTGATATTTTGCTATTTTTTTCTTAAATAAATATTTATAATATACGAGTACGTCTATTTTTTTCATCTAGTACAGTTTATTACGTCGATGAAATATATCTAATACTTTCCCTCTGACAACATGTACCTAATCTGTACCGGTAGCATCTACCCATCAGCCTCAGGCTCGGGGAACGTGTATCACGAGAAATTAAATTATACAACACAACATGAAATCTCTTTATTTCAAATCAGAATACAAAAGAAACAATGAAATTAATGTGGGACGTTCATTGCTGAGAAAAATATTGTTTATCACAAAGTAAAAAAATATGCCACAGCAAAATAATACTAGCAAAACATAAATTGTCATACTGTGATAATACTTCTTACGTACACTGTGGGTCAGTATTTGTTACAATTATGTTAGTATTCATACTTGGAGGATCGTTAGTTAAATCACTAGGTTAATAAGGCCCAACTTTCACAATACTCTACTGCTAAGTTTTTGTTGTATTAACATACGTACATATTTTTACTATATTTCAATTTTGTTCAATCTCAAAGTTTTATTAGATATACGTATATCATCGGATCACTCTATAGATGAAACGGAAGTTCAATGTGGAGTCGTATAAAAGAGCAGTGCGAACTGAGAAGTCGGGTAACAGGTAAAAATTAGCTAACGGAGCCACGTTCGTGTGTCCACAAGTCAAACAATATCGAGAAGGGCGAGTGCCGAGGAAATTGAGCCAGAATCATTTATAAATGGGGGTATAAATGGGGGCGCACGAAATAGGAGGGGAACGGTACGGTGCTGCATTTTGCATGAGTTCGCTGTTCGTTGGCCGATCTGGTTCGTTCATCTCGCCTACATATATAAGAACAATAAATTGTTG
This sequence comes from Jemadia suekentonmiller, assembly GCA_018245575.1. Taxonomy (NCBI): domain Eukaryota; kingdom Metazoa; phylum Arthropoda; class Insecta; order Lepidoptera; family Hesperiidae; genus Jemadia; species Jemadia suekentonmiller. The sequence continues at coordinate 8,180 of DWDU01001646.1, forward strand.
TTGTTCTCAAACAAAATTACAACATTTACAACGTCTCCAATTGTAACCAACAGATTTAATTTTGTTCTTCGCCTGCAAGCGTGGTATTGTAGTTCAAAGTAATTGTGAAACGATCAACATTTCAAAGCCACGATTCAAATATCTAACATTACACGGTATACAAGTCTCCTTAGTTCGCCTTCGGCTCAAAAACTTATTTCTTTTGTCGACAAAGTTCTTTGATCAGACGTACGGACATAAAATAATTCAAAATCTATTTTAAGACTGTTGACAATAACTTGCTCATAAAATAACAAATCCTTCAACAGATATTAGAGAAAAAACGTATTTTGTATCACGGTGTTAAATTATCCAATATAGCTTACATCCACTTGCATTCGTTATTGTTACTCATATCTTTGATGAGGATTTGAGGAATTTGAGCTAATTTTAAACGCTTATTTACTTTTCTTTTGATCCTCTTAATTATATCACTGTTGAAATAAGGGTCTCCTCACAATATGAAACGGTCATGGCCATAGTTGTACCATTCTGGCCAAGTGTGGGTTGGTAGACTTGACTAGCCTTAGAATATATTATATGATTTTCTTAAATAAAATATACAAACTAATGCTATCTGAAAACAGCAATGCAGTTAACTAAGATTTGCTATACATACAATAATCTTTCGGTCTACTGTGTGTAAAATTTACAAAACACAGTCCGAGGCTAACGTCCAGGATGATAGGGTTTTATGAGTGACTATTCATAAAAATATATTCTAATTGATATTTTCAGCGTTAGCGTTATTCGTATCTTAAATAATTACATTAGCTAGCAGCCTTCAGATTCCTTCTAGACAAAATGTGAACAAAAACGAACACTCTCGTCACTAGCTTAAACTCAGATTTTTTAGTCTAATTCATAATGGTGGTACTAGTTTTGATTTCAGTCAGTGCAAAAATATGGTTTCCAGGAATTTTCAGGTACATACAACACAATGTCTTAACTGGTACTAACAATGAAACAAATGCTCTACAAAATGCTCTCACATTAACATAATTATGAAGGTTAGAAATAATATGTTACAGTAGTAGATAAGGTATCCTGAATGCTCGACTTGAGAATCAGGGTGAATTTTTTATAACGCCGCAGGTAGAGAGGTGGGATACTAGAGGCGGAGTGGCGAAGTCGCCGGCAAGGTCTGCATATTGCATTAGATTTAAATTGTTTACGTCGTTAAGAAAGAAACTTCTCCGGAATTGGGCGAGAGTGGGGAAACTTTTTAAGGGATGGTATATTTAATTTTTTTCTTGTATAATCGTACGAAAACTTTTACGACCTACTTTTCATGATACAAGTTGTTCGATTATAATGATTTGTTGGAAGATTTTGTTTACTTGTATAGGTTATAATAATCTTTGTTTCAATATTTAGTTATGCCACAATATGGACCATTACCAGGAAATACACTTAGCGTTAATTGATCTATGATCATTGTAGTTCGACACATCCCACTAAGTTTCCATGTTTTATACGCAATTAAGTATATAGATGCATTAATGCTAACACTGGAAACCAAACTAAGTATAAATTGATTGTAATGCTCATCGATCATCATACCTTTTCTATCAAAACACATTTTTCCAATATAATAATGGTACTACGAATAGCTCTACAAATACATACATACATATTTCGACTAACACTAAAGTTAAATAATACTTGTTAATATTGTGTATCGGACAATACATTTGTGTGCTCGATATTGTAATAAAAACGCAATGTGTCATGCTGAAGTAACCCGTTGTCTGTTTTAACAACGTCGTTCTATTGTTCTTGAGGTTTGCCAAATACATATCATCCTTATAATACAAATAAAACTCTTAGTTCGCTGAACGTAGCCTTAGTGGGTGCACGAATATGAAATCGTTAATTGCACTGCTATTAATTTTTTGTCATACGGACAATGTCACGTCCAAAGTTATATTTGAGGAGGTGGCGGTGAAATTAAAGGAGTTTGCAGAATCCTTTATGAAGAATTTAAAACTCATCAGGACAAAAATGAAGAATTTTTTAAACAACCACTTCAAAACTAAGCAAGACATTTCACGAGTAAATCAATACTTGATTGAGGAAAAAACAAGAAGAGCATTTAATGATTTTGTAGAATACATTACTGAAGATAGTATGACAGAAATGCCAGAATTAATACAATTTCAAAATGAACCAACTGCTTTCATGACGACTCCACAACTCGCAAAACATCATGGCAAGAGAATAGAATCACATGTAGTTATTACTGGAGATGGGTATATTTTAACTATCCATCGTTTACTAAAGCCTCTCGACCAACCACTTGCAGATAAACTAACCAATCCTACAGTGTTACTACATCATGGTTTACTTGGTAGTTCGGCAGATTGGATATTACTGGGACCAGAGAAATCACTTCCATATATTTTGAGTAATCTTGGCTACGACGTTTGGATGGCAAATGCAAGAGGTAATTGTTATTCTCGGGGACATGTTTCAAAAAGCATTGAGTCATCAGAGTATTGGAAATTCAGTTGGCAAGAAATGGGAAAGTATGATTTAGCAGCGGTCGTTGATTACATAAGAAAATTGAAAAACTCGAACGACTCGATCAATTACATCGGACATTCGATGGGAGCTTCAGCGCTTTTAGTGTTACTATCGACAACACCGCATTATAACAAATATTTTCGGATGGGAATTCTGTTAGCTCCGCTGGCATATATGTCAAATATAGAAGGCCCATTTGGCGTTTTCACTCCTATGGCGATGAATCTTCCTGAAGCCTTGTTAAAACTTTTGGGGGTTGGTGAATTTTTGCCGTCGAGAAAAATACCAACCTGGATAGTGAAAAAATATTGTAAAGGTGCTCTTTTATATTGTAGTAACCCTTTACTATTTTTAACTGGTACTGTTAGAATAGATGATTCTTGGGATCCTTCTTTAGTGGCGAGGGTTCTGTATCACGTACCAGCAGGGGGCTCGACAAATACAATTCTTCACTACACACACTTGATTAGAACTGGCAAATTTCAAAAGTTCGAAGACAGTACTGAATTCCCTTTGAAGAAAGTGACTCTGCCGATCGCTTTGTTCACTTCCAGTGACGATTCCTTGGCAACAATACCAGATGTTTTGAAACTTTACTTTAATATAGGAAACCCCATTGAGCACTATGTTATTCGTGATAAAAATTTAACTCATGCTGAATTTGTGTTCGGGCCTCGTGCGTATGTTTTGGTGTACAACAAAATAGTCGACGTTCTAGAGCGAGGTTTAGTTTTAGATTCAATAAAGCGTAATGAGGTATAATTAAATATTTCGGTAATTATGTGTGTATCAACTATTATATATTAAGAAAACGGTAAATATAATCTGTAAACGACTGTCGCACGTTTTTTTTTTCGTCAATATAATTAAATAATATTACAAAGATTAAGTGGTTATACATTAACTTTTAAATGGTTTACTAATATGGTTGCAATACACGTACAGTACCTGTCGTACACTTTTATTTATACTTGTAAATAGCAACGGCAGGTACTAAAATTAAGAGGTCATGTATCTGAAGGCACTTTGAAAGTTAGATACGTGAGAAATTGGATCCGTAAATATAGTAACACCCTCTTTTTATTAGTAATCTCGTCAAATGAGAAAACTTCTCTATTTCTGTCGGAGTTAAGCTAATTTTGTTAAACCTTCGAGGGTGGTCGCCAACATATTGAACATGATTTTATTCATATACGAGAGTAGGTAGTAATGTTCTTTTAATTAAACTTCGCCGACGATAGGTTTTTTTTTCAAAAGACATAACAATGTTTAACGAACTAATTATTTACATATTTTTTTTATATTCATTATCTGCGTCCGTGAGTTATAACGTTAGAAATCTCTTTTATGCATTCGCTTTTATAGGTTGTTTTATGTGATTTGCCATTTAAGGTGTACATAATATTCAACAAATTGTAACGATTTATATGCAAAATGATTAAAGCCTAAGAAATTTAATTATTGTTAACAACTTTAAAACAATTCAAAACAATAATGTAGAACAATCACATGAAAGTTTGAATTTTTTGCCTTTTTGCATGACTGCCTCGTTGGTCGTGTGCTTGCAAGCGCGACTGCCGATCAAGAGGTCCTCGGTTCGATTCCCGGGTTGGGCACTATACAATTTTTCTAATTTAGAATTTTAATAGTGGCTTGGAGTCTGGATTTGTGGCCGATGCATGGCAATAGGCTCACCACCTATTTCATAGTGGGACATAAACGTAACTAGTGAAAGTGTACTACACTCCTCTGCCTACCTCTTCGGGGATAATAGTCGTAACGTTACGTGATGATGATGTTGCTATCAATGCAGGTATGTTTGACTAATTTCACTACACGTATAACATTTAAACGTATACGTATACGTAAACGTACACGTATAACACGTATAACGTTACAAAAGTGTAAACTTATCAAAAATGAGATACCACTTTTATCAAATTGCAATTTAATAATGTTTTTGCTGACGCGTTCCCATTTGTGAAATATGTCATCATATTATTATCTTGTTCATATTGTCAGCCCGTCTAAGTGCACTGCTGGGTAAAGGCCTGCCCTGGGTGGTTTTGTCGCAAAGCACGGCTTCTCGCGCTACGTACGCCGCTGCCCCTAAGTGAACAGGTCAATTAGCCGTAGATTAGACGTGAAAAATCGATAAATAATTTATTCGTATATTAGTACCAATGGTGACACTTAAAAATTTAATTCAATATTACATTATCAAAATGTGACACGTGTTTAAACTCGTTATAAAATGTTTGTATTTTTATGACTAGAAAATTATGTGCTTTTTCAGTAAAAAAATTTCAACAGGTATTATGTAGAAAACTGTCAATTAATCGTCATTAATGTTTCAATATGCCTATATAATGTTGAACATATTACATACAAGGCTGATATAATTAGATACAGGAAAATATACTCGTATTCATGCAAGTGAATCGTATGATAGTTGTTGCGAACAAATTTAATCAGTATTTAACTCGGCTCTCATTCGAACTTTGGACGTGAAATAAACGGGTAAACGATTTTGATCACAATGTATATGTAAATTGGAAACAAAATGTCAACGCTACACATCTTCTCCAGTGCGTTATCCATTATGAGAAACAGATATTGCCTTCTTACTGAGAACAATATTTCCGATATTAAAACCCTCGATATGGATAACATGATAATATATTTCCAAATTAATTAAAAGTTGTTCTTTTTGCGTGCCAATTTCAACAGCCATTATCAATAGTGAAGGAACTATTTATTAATTTCCATGTATATTGCATTACAATTCATTTAGCAATACTTTTCATTAGAATCTTCAGAGATAAGTAGGGATGAAATTTCATCAAAAATATTCATACTGTAGGACATAAGCGTTAAAGCACTGCTGCCGTTAAACATTAAAATGATATTTCATTTTGATAGAATATGCATCAAATATAGTTTAATTCGAGTTATAGTGCAAAGATTCAATTCCCTCCAGAAATTAAAGCATTCCAAAATTTCCGTTTACTCTCTATGTTGGTTGCGTACAAACTTCTAAATACAAACGCTTCAACACATTAGAGTTGAAAAAGTCTGTAACCCGAGGATATTGTTTCTATCAATATAAAGTTTCTATGGAGATGTTATATTTACTATCAAATTGTTGTTTTTCGTTGTTTAGTAGAAAAAATGTTCTAGACATAACGACCGCTTCTATGGACAAACAAATAATTTGGTTATTCAAGTTTTCCCCACCATATAACTCTTACAGTGAGGTTAATTGATGGCACTATAATAAATGAAAAGCAGTCAGCAGTCTCCGCCGCGACCTCTTGAAAACGAGCCGAGTTCCTGAAAAGGGCCTCGTGTAGCTCGGAAACTAGCCGGCCATACCGAAAAAAATTCGCAAGTTTGGCTCGTACATATTTAATCATGTACGTATGTACTCCGGGAACAAAAGCAGTCAAATAAAAATA
>DWDU01001647.1:0-14201 GCA_018245575.1 Jemadia suekentonmiller
AACGTAACTGGTGAAACGTGGGAGTGTTCTACACTCCTCTGCCTACCTCTTCGGGGATTACAGGCATGATGTTACGTACTTATAGTAGAGTAACGTCTATTGAAGATATTCTATTTTAACGACATATAATATATAAGTAAATGAATGCAGAAAAATTAACATACTATATTATTACATTACAGCGAACTGAGAGAAAGCGTTTTCACGAAACTGGACCTGGTGGATTACTTCAGCGTGGCGGACAACTCCTTGGCCGATATGCCGCGTCACGTGTTCCGCCATCTGCCTCACGTGAAAACTTTGGACTTGTGCAGGAACAAGATATCCAAGCTCACGGAAGAAGATTTTAAGGTATGCCATCATAGTAAATGTTAGGATAGGTATTGTCAAATAATAAAAGACGGAACAATAACACATAATAACTCTTACTAAGACATTCAATTTATAAGACATTTACTAGACAGTAACTCTGGATAATAAACACCCACATCATGTACTGGAAAATCCAGTATTTTTTATCGAGTATTCAGAAGACATGGACGTTGCCAACGAGCTCGCAACAGGCGCGGGTGGCAGCTGGCGTCCATGGACGTCAGCAATCCACTAGGACTGAAGGAATAGGACTGTCGGAAAAGTTTAGTCCAGTCAGTAGAAGTTATTTATAATGTTCTAGTAACATTATAAATAACACTAGTGTTAAACGACTGCCCCGTTGGCGTAGTGGTTGTTAGCACGAATGCGAATCGAGAGATCCTGGGTTCAAATCCCGTTTCGGGTACTATTAAATTTTTCCTAGTTAAAACTTCTAACAGTAGCTCAGGTATAGATTTGTGCTCGGTGTATGGCAGTGAGTATTCAATGGTGGGAAGTAAGCGCTACTGTGAAGCGTGCGATAGATCGCCCCACCTATTAGGGGATTACAGGAGTGATGTCACGTTTTGTTCCATACTAGAGTTTAATGTATTTAATGTTCTTAGGGTAAAATATGAGATTTAAAACAAACAAAAAAACATTCAGGAGATATTCATTTATTTATTTCCAGGATATACAACAAGTTGAGCATTTAGTGGTGGCAGACAATCAGATATCCAAGATTGAAAGGCACGCCTTACCCAAGGCCTTGAAGCACGTGCATCTCGGTATCAATATACTCAACAGTCTGAACGGAGCGCTCCGAGAGTTGGACAATCTCGAGTGGATATTTATTAACGCCAATCATCTTAAATCCATCGACAATGAGTTGCCTATAGTGAGTACTTTTGATTCTAATAGCATTCTAGAATCACGAAACGTTTGATTTTCTAATTTTCAAATTGGCGCTGCTAGAACCAAAGTGGCCTAACTAGTTTTCTTTGGTATTGTAGATTAATATTTCTATGTATATTACGAATATGCATATAGGCCAAAAGTTAATTAAGTTTAGTTAGTGATATTTAGTTTAATTATTAATTGTTGTTTACTTTTAACTTTATACTTATTGACATAACAAGTAAAATATTCAACCATATTTTTCAGAAAGCTAAAAAGATTCTCCTTGTGCATGCTGCACACAATGAACTGCAAAACCTTCCGAAAGATTTAAAACTATTGCCGTCCTTGGAGTCTTTATATTTCTACGATAATAATATAAAATCTTTAGACGGTGCGTTGCAGAAATCTAAACGGTTGATGAGAATTAGCCTTTCGTTCAACAAAATTGAATATGTAAGTACATTTAGTTACTTATGAATTTATAGTTAATTGTGTTCGAACTGTTAGTAAACAGAATTGTTCTTTTTGTAGCTGGCCGCAGACGAGTTTCTCGAGGCTGAAATTTTGGCCGACCTAGATATTGCCTATAACCACCTGAAATCTTTGAACGGCTCACTGCGGAGTTTAAAATCCTTACGATATTTAAACTTGACCCACAATTCTCTCGCCGAATTCTCATTACAAGAAATTAGGGGGCTCAAGAGATTGTCTGTTATCGATCTGTCCCATAATAAAATCAGTCGGATCACTGGGAATATGGAGGTAAAACTATTTTTAGTCACGAATCATCACACTTTTACATTGATATTTATTATTCATATTAAAAATATTAAAATGAAGGAATTAAATCTGAAGATCTATGATGATCTATTAACTAATAAATACTGTGACAATTATTTCAGAATTTAGTTGACGTGGAAACGCGGGTTCTTGAATTGAGACTGGATCATAACCACTTGCTCAGTCTGGGAGGTGCTTTAATGGGACTGCACGGTCTGATGAACCTTAATCTTAGCAATAATCAAATTCAACAAATCTCACCCGATGACCTCATCGGCTTGGACGACTTGAAACTTCTTGACGTATCTCACAACCACATTACTTCATTGGAAGGAACATCTAAGGTTTGTTCGCTCGTCCGATCATGCCTCACTGCCAGCGCCCATTGCGAAATACGAATTATAGAATTCTAAGTCAACTGAATTAAAAGCTATTGCGAAACTTGATGAAACCTTATAAATCGTATATCGCTTATCGTTTTCAGACATTCTTGCCATCCATGCGTGAGCTGATTGCTCACCACAACAACATTACAATGTTAGACAAAGACTTCCACGGGCTGCCATCGCTTTGCGCCGCTGATCTGTCTTACAACAAAATACAGTCAGTTAACTATGAACTTGTTTCGAAATCACGGTGCACTATAAACGGAGTACCTAGTATCCTAAAGATATCTCTTCAAGGTGGGTTAAATATACAAATTACTTGATAAATACCTCGCTATGTTTTCTTTAGGTTGTAAGCATTTCCAAGAATACAAAGCAATTACCAAAATTGTTTACGAAACACATTTTATCATAAAACAAAATATAAATATCTCCGAGAAAGAGTCATTGTGGTGTATTGGATATAATAAGCTGCACTGCGAACTGATATCTCAGCTGACTATAAACTTATTGTTATCTTAGCTGCCAATGCGATTGCTTGTTTTCCAGACTGATAATATGTTTATTTTAATTGCTACTTTATTACCGTATTTCTCTGCGTTTTGTTGAAATAATTAAATTATGCTACGTTCATACATGTAATGACAAGCTTATAAATTGCATTACTTGCAACATAATAATAATAAGCGGCTGCACACTGTATATACGGCATTGCATTTACGTTATCTGTAACTATTATAATTACACAAAACAATACATGAAAATGCAAAACCTGGTGTACAAAGTGCGCACCCGCCTAATACACAGGCGTTCTTTGCAGATAATCCCGTGTTATGCGATGATCGCTTGTACGAGCTGATTACTGTATTGGAAAACTTGAACGCGCGAGTTAGCGGCGAATCCACGTGCGTTGCGACCCAAACAACTGCACCCGTTCTGATGCGAGCACTCAACGACGTGGTGCCCGAGACGCCTCTCATTGTAGTGGCGCACATGGGGACAGGAGTGCGTATGCTAGAAGGAAGGGAGCACCTTTCGCCGCCATCGCAGCTAACATACAGAAGGGTCGGCGCCCTCATCGGACATGTGCTACCGGAGCGCGAGGGCGGCCTCCCGGTTCTCGTGGAGCCGCCCGTGACGCTGCCGCCGACGAGCACTAACGTGGTGGCGAAGTGGCCCGCCGAGCGGAGGGAGCAGCCACACCCCCTGGCCGACCAGCACCGCCTGCGCGAACGCAACTCGACTCCACAGTGAAGGGCGTCTCGCCCGGGCGCCGCGCACCGACGCCGACGAACTGAGTGCTTAGCCTTAGATAATATACTGCCTCCGAATAGACTAGGGCAGAGTGACTTCTGATTCGGCCGGGTGCACGGAATGTTCTTGTCATTAAATCCCGCAACGTAAATAAGATCCGCCACTTACCGATGCATCCTTAGAGTCGGGCACCCCTCGGGCGACGCACGACCTCATACATAATAAGCATAACGAATAGCGTAGAAACAAACGTATAGTTAAATATATCGTCGATGTCAGATTGTGTGAATGTGTAACCGACGTAGCAGTACCTAATTAGAGTTCGACCAAATAATTCGATAATAATATCATGAGTAGAATAATTGCCAAAGCGAAGATATGCGTCCTATATGCGACGCGTTCCTCGGATTTCATTATTAACGGCGCAAGTGGGAAACAATGATGCTGTGCCCAAAATAATTTATGTAACGTAATATTAATGTTAATAATAGGTAGTAGTGTAATTTATATTGGCGATTAACATCCGTTACAATGTATTGCTGCTGAAAATATTTCGCTACGGTTAATTTACTAAAAGCTTGGTTAATCGTAACCATTACGGGGATGACTCTAAAATTTCCGCTGTGTGTATGATATCGCCGCTACAGCTTAACGATGTGCGGTCAACGTCTGGCAAAATATGTGTCAATAGCTGTAAGCATATAAAATATCGAATGTAGATGTTGTTTCAAATAAATATTATTTTCAAAGGTTGGTGTCCTTAATTGTTCCCAGAGAGTTTGTGTGCGATCAGTAGATTAGAGTTTAGTGTTCAGTGAAGCCTCAACAATTACTTCCAAGTACTTAGAATAAAATAGGTCAGCTTTCATCTTACTAATTTATTTTTGTTCAATCTACCTGTTATATATATGAGTGTCATTACATATGTCACATCAGAGTCCCGGGTCCAAATGTTGATCGTGATGCAGATTATTTTTAACTGCAAACAATTGGTAATTCTAGCTTTAATAGCCCTCCCACATTATTGTTTGCATAAACGACTTATTACGTAATTGTCATAAAAAGTACCGATACTAAAATAACATTTGAGGCCAACACGTTGATGGCGTCATCATGGCCCGATACTTGTATTGATCTTGTATCGGAGGAGGGCCATCTCTCCTGAGGTGCTTCAGGGTCAGCAGTTTTCACCGCCTCTTGAAAGTATACTGAACATCCTAAGACGTATATACTCTTTCAGTTTTACAGCTATATTTCACGATGACAACCTGTGCTTTGTTTATGTCAGTACTGAGTGTTAAAAGTATAAAGTGACTATGTTAATTAATGGAATATTTCTTGTACGCACACGGCAGTTATATTCTATGATTGGTAGTGTCGCATGTGTTAGGAATCGTGTCTTGTTACCATGACCTATATAGGTATATGCATAAAATATTGGTGCAATAAACATTTGATCTGCATCTTGAAGGCGCGCTGCATGTTCGATACTATAATATAAGCTGAGGATAAGTGGCTGTGAGGGCAACTGACGATTTGAAATTAAGACGAAGACGAATCATTGAAATTAGTGTCTCACTTTTTTTATTACAATGCCTGTAACGTGTTGAAGTATGCACGTCTGCGTAGGCTATATTGAACTTACTAACTGCCATATGGCATCATATGATATTTGCACTGTCCGTCGTTATCAGTATGATTGAATGAGACAACATAAGTATGTATAGTTGTAATATGGCTATGACTATTAATACTTAATTAATTATTATTTATTAGTCGACGAGTTCGATCACGATGGGCGTCGTGGTAACCTGAAATTGAAGCAGAATTTAGTTCATAGCATTACATTTATAATATTTGCAATGGAAACGTATGTGACGTTATTAATCCATAATAAATATACGATTTGTCTATTTTGTTCGGGAAGGATTCGGAATGCAGTGCAAACGCATATTTATTGAATACGCATAATAAATTGACAAAAAGTTGTCTGCATTATGTTAACTGTACATACAAATATCTGAGATAACATCGCTACCGCGCAAATATAAGCTTTTACGTTATTTAGTCCGTGATGCTTATAATAATTGTTCCTTGCCTTTAGTTGATAACTATTTCGATTTTGGAGTACCTCATACGCACAAGTATTCTACATAAAACAATACGAAAATAATAAAATAGAATATAATAGAAAACGTTTAGTCATCTGCCTACTGTCGAACATCGAGCATCAATCAAGACTCCGTGCGACTATTGGGAATAACAAGTTAGAAAAACCCTATAAAACTGGCGCGAAATCGAACCCGGGAGGTATTCACCAATCGACCAACGACGCAGACAATATTAACCTTCTATAGTAATTAAAATTCATATTACGTTACCATATAGGTACATCAGCGCACAGAATTCAATCCTTCACAACACAGTACAAATGTAGCTTATAAATTATTACAATGGATATGTACGAATAAAAATGGAGTAATTTTGTGTATACATATGTATATAACTCAGTGCAACGACGTACTCGAGACCCAAGTCAATACAATTACAAAGACGCCAAAAGGAATTTTTATGATACAAACAATAGGTTCACGACATCATAAAAATGGTAGTCACTAATCGTCTCGTTCAAGGGAAGTAATTGAATCGTTCTTAAAATCCTTTATAAGCATAACATGACAATCATCTGAATTTAAATTGCGTTAATTATCATGTTCTAGAAATATCCCAGTACTGTTGTAAAGAAAACGTAAAGTCACGCCTGTAATCCCCGAAGAGGTGGGCAGAAGGGCGTAGCACACTTCCACATTTCACATGTTACTTTTATGTCACAACTGAACAAGCTTATGCCGTAAGTACCTACACCACACACAAATCCAAATCCCGAGCCAGTGCTAAAAATTCCAACAATAAGTATTATTATTTTTTACGGTTTCACACGTTCGAAACTAAAAGTAGTTTTTGTTGGCCTAATATTGCAATTAAGATTCATCAGGCACTTACTTTTTGAAATCTTCAATTTCAACTAAGTTTTAATATTACGTTTAGCACGACTAGGCTATACTGACACTGTCATTGAAATCACCTAAAAATATCAACTTAGCAATTTTATTAAGATCACAAATGTGTATTAATTAATTAATAAAAATAATTTCTTCTCAGTATGTAGTAAGGAGTACTCCTAGTTAACATTAATCCCTTTACTTGTAACGCTGTGGAGAAAAGACTCCTTTTAAAACAAGAAGAGTTTAAAGGCAGTCTGCATCGCTGACGACTGCATTAACAGATTTCACATACATGAGAAAACATTCCGGAAAACTGGAAAAAGAATAACGTGTGAATCTTTATATTATGTTTTACAAGAACTTAATTGTTTGCATATATGTATTTATTATTCCAACTCCGGTGTCACACAGAATCATCTTAATACTTATATACCTACATTATGATTGTGTACCTCCTGTTCCAGTAATTTGAATAATCAGTTGCTTAAAAATTCTCCTATTAAACTCTATTTTTAACACATAATTTACCCAATACTTCGTCTTGAACGCCCTTTTAATGCATTCCTTTATAACATGTAACTTGCATTCCTTTATAACATGTTACATTGACTACGTTCAAAATATAAAAGAATACGAAAAACAATAGCATTAAGTACTTATACTGGCTAAGTATACGGTGTCGTAAAATATGGAATCAATGTTACCAATAACGTATTTTGCTTCTTGTCCGACAAAACATTACTGATTTTTATTTTTATATTGGTGTTATTAATTGATCTAAATAGTGATACTGCCCTGTCATTTTAACATCGTATTTAGTCATACACCCCATCTTTTGTTTCATTTAGCAATAGGCTCGTGTTTGATTGCTATTCCACCTGATGGAAAGCGACATGCAGTCTAAGATTAAGATGTAGCATGCCTACATGTCTGTAAATGGCCATCTTCTCGAAATTGTTTCGGAATACAAATACATCGGGCTAACCTTGCAGTTAGGTAGAAACAATAAATAATAATAATTTTGAGAGGGAGGCTAAGAGGCGAATTTAGTTGGGCTGGGCAGCATTTGGTAACTACGTTTGGTAAACTTTTCAATGAGTGCGTCCTACCCGTCATGACCTACGGAGCCGAGACGTGGACACTTACAGTGCGGCTAGTCCACCAGCCCAAAGTCGCTCAACGTGCTAAGGAGTCAGCTATGCTCGGAGTTTCTCTGCAGGATAAGACCACAAATGAAACTATCCGACAGAGAACCAAAGTCAATGGCATAGCTCAAAGGATTAGCACGCTGAAGTGGCAGTGGGCTGATCATGGCTGCCGACGAACGGACGGTCGGTGGAGTAAGCGAGTTCTGGAGTGGAGACCGCGGCTCGGCAAACGTAGTGTAGGGCGCCCTCCGGCCAGGTGGGGTGACGATCTGTGAAAGGCTGCGGGCAGAAGCTGGATGCGACAAGTCGAGGACAGGGCGCGATGGCGCTCTTTGTGGAAGGCCTGTGTCCAGCAGTGGACTGAGATAGGCTGATGATGATGATGATGATGGTGATGATGTTTACAAACTGCCTATTATTTAAGACTATTACTGCCTATACGATTTCTGGTTTATGCGAGTTTTCAGTGTCTGAAAGGTGAATATTAATATAATTATTGATAATATGTATCTGATGGTAACTTTGTGTCTAAAATATTAAACATTAAATTAACAGCACGGAATTTGTTAATATTAATGATTTTTATTATAAGAATAGTTCGTGCGGTAAGGAACAATGTAGCATTTTTTATAAGCGTAATAACAAAATTAAATGTTTTGAAACATACATATTAAAATACTTTATAGTATTCTCGTCAAAGATGTTCTCTACGTGGAGTAGGTTATTGTCTATATATATGTAGTTATAAAAATCTCTGTAAAAAGTATTTTTTGATGTTGAAATAATAAATATAGGTGAATTTAAATACGTTATTTTAGTATTATCTACGCCTAGGGAAAAAAATTGGCAATGACCATACAGTTCAAATTGAAAAAACCTTTGTTATAAATATTATTAGACTGGATTCAGCCCTGACAGTACGGCTGACAAATTGGAAGCGTTGTCTATGGTTATAAGTAATACCAGTTCATGAAATTTACATTGCACATAGTAGAAAAGTTCTGGTTTGTTATAAAGTGAACCGGGTGAACTTTCCTTAGAAGAATGAAATAAAGTTAAATTATCAAATCAAATTGTATTATTTAGTCTAGTTAGTTAAAGTTTCCAATAAGATTACTTGAATTATATCAATTCTACCAGGACGTGACAATTTTGTTGTTAACATCTCGCTTTTACCTTTTGTTATAAACAAAATCTGTAAATAAAATGTTTCTGTCATTTCTAACCACATTGTAATAGATATTATTTTTTGATAAATCAGAGTATATAACTAAAAATCCACAATATAAAGACATGGACCTAATGATAATTAGCACAGGTTCTGACGGGACTGATGTACCTAAGTACATCAGTCGTCAAGTAATAATTATATTGTCATGTTACAATATATAATTTAAAAACTATTTCTTTACATAACATTATTTATTATTTCCCTGAAATAGGTATATGTTTCAGTTCTTTTAATATAATCATGTATAATAAGTGTAAAATTACACTTTTTCATATTGAAATCTAATCAAACGATACTATCCAATAGATAATAATGCATCCGTGTTCAAATAATAACTGCAAGTAGGCATCAACTTAGTTATTTTGATATATAAGTATGAATTAACTAAATAACATTTTATTATAAATATACAAGCGCTTTTTTCTAAATTAAATTTTATAAAAGGCTATGGTTTAAAATGTTTAGTATTTATTATGAAACATAGGCTAGCAACCCTATGATTGTCGTTGCGTTGTACGGAATAGCGCTTATAAGTCGGGCTCGCGGAGTATATTTTACCATTTCAGTTTCAGTCTACCTCCGAGCAAGACTTACAAATAAACGGAGGCTCCGACCAGTAATATTAACCAAGCTGATAGAGCATCCCCTTAGTGAAATGTTACTTGTGTGAAGGAACTGCATCACAGCAAAGCAAGATGGAAAATTATAGCGAGTATAGTATAGATATGATTACAGACAAGAAAGTTAAAGCGATGTATGACAACTCGCCAGACTCCTTGACCAAACAGTGTCTGAAGTTAATCGCCGCTAACCTCAACACCATTTCTGTCACCGTGCCGACCACCTGCTGGCGCAAACTGAAGGACGACGTCATATTGCCAGCTGAACTGTGCGAGCGGCTGTTGCAGACTTACCAGAGGGAGTATCAGGTGAACGATAATATTGCCAGTATGCTAAGAGATCGCTCAAAGGCGCGACTGGAGTCTGTGAAGCTGAAGAACGCTCGCATCACGGATAGAGGGCTGCAGGCGCTGATGGAGCACCAACCACGAGAAGTGGAGCTCATTCAATGTGATTACTTGTCGCAACGCAGCCTCGACATCATCAACGACCATGCCGAGAATCTGATTTCCCTGAAGTTCGGCCCAATGTCCTATGTGCAGATGCAGAATGAGACCGTCATCCATAAAGATCAAGTAATTACTGCATTCAAATTGCGCAAACTCTCCATTCAATGCCGTGGGCTCACTGTCTTCCCGCTACTCTTCCTTTGCGCTCTGAGACACCTCACTCATCTTGACCTCACCGAATACAACTCGGCCAGCTCCCTGTGGTCGCTCCATGAGCTCAACAAGCTAAAATCTCTTGTCCTGCACTCTGTGGTATGGTCTAATGAGATGATCCAATGGATTACTACACTGAAGACTCTGCATCACTTGGATCTGTCTCAGTCAAATGAACGTCAGGGAAAGTACACCAACCCGAACAAGGTACTTTCCAAGATAGTGACCAGCTTGCCTCTGCTCGAGTCGCTGGACATATCTGGTACTAATTTGGCTGGAAGTGGAGCAGCGGCTGTAATGACGGTGAATGAGGGAACATCATCGAGTGTTGAAGTCCGCTGTGACATTCCTGGCCTTGTGAGCCGCGTTAACAAACCACTTGAATTCCTTGGGCTGTATTGCACTCATCATGGCGCTTGCAAGAGACATGACATCCCAGCTAAAACTGTAAGTATTTTCTTAATCATGTAAATAGTTACTATACAATAACATCTGTTTCTTTATGGGAAACAGATAGCTTCTACATATTTTTTGTCAAAATCATCCTCATTTTTATTTTGTGCTAATTCATTCTTATTTTATCATATATTTATAATTTTTATCATACAACATAGATTGGTTTTTAACTGTTTGGGACAATTTTTTTGTTTTATATGTATTTACTAAATCAGGAAGTGGCATTTTGGATACAGAACACATTTTGTACTTGCTAATGTATTTTCAATCACCATAATACTATGGAACACTATTTTTTTCCATTTGTTCCATTTACAATAGTAAATAATTACACATTTTTTTTTATCCTACCATTTGTGATATCTTCTTTTTTTGTCTGAGGGTAACAAATGGGGTAAAAACGGGTAATGCAAATTCAAATGGCAATTATTCAAAATTGGTTCCCTAGATCACTTTTCGTACATCAAAATGGAACTACTTCCACCTCAGAAAATGCCTCGCTATGGAGAAGCAGCCGTAAAATAAACTCCATAGGTGTATTTGAACATCTTCTAAAATAACCACTTGTGTTCGAATATTACGATATGAACTAAATTATTGTGAAGCTGGAGCTACTTCACACTAAGCATGTTTATTATTTAAATAATAATTTACTTTGTAACAGGCTTTTCTTACAAAGATTTGCATTAATAATGGATTTTAACTTTTTATTATCGGAACGATTAAAACATTTTTTGGTATTTTGTTGTAAAAGTGAATACAGTTCCCCTTAAAAGAGTGAGACACCTAACTTTAGTAGTATAATTACCTCTACTATTATTATTTACCAATTTTAATTAGTTATTTCTTGCATACATAATATTTTATTCTTATGACAGGCAGGAGATGCCATAGGTCATATTCCTGTTGCTAGCTACAGGGACAATGAATTGTGATACCTAGTATTTTTATGTGGATTTTAAAAATGATCAATCTTTCACTTAAATTGTAGTCAATGTATTAGATTAAGGATAACAATTACTGAACATTTTAATGATATCCTGTATTGTAACATCAATACAGACAAAATTGTATATATATGTATATTATCTGCCTCATTGGCCATGTTGGTTGCATGTGCAACTGCTGATTGAGAGGCCTCGGGTTCAAATCCCGTATCTAGCACTATTGGATTTTTCTAACAGATTCTAGTAGTGAATTAGAGTCTGAATCTATGACCAGTATATGGCAGTACAGCCACCACCTTTTGCATAGTGGGACACAAACATAACTAGTGAAATTTGGGCCTTTAAGCCGATTCCTCGGCCTACCTATTATTTCATTATAAGTGTGATGTTACATTATATTTTTCGAGATCATTGTTTGACATTGCTGAAAGAAGTATTGAGTAAAAATTGTAAAATTTTAAGTACGGCAAAGGTGTTCTTTGGTTATGTCAGCTTAAGCCCCATTAGACAAGCCCATATAGTTTGGGATAATTGCTTCGAGAAAATCGGTTTAGTTCAATTACTCTATGGTGGATACTCCCATACTTTTTATCGCAAGGTGATTCCTATACCATTTCTATCTATTGTTTAAATAGGTCGCATCAATGAAATCAATAATAGTATAGTATCTGACGAAATAATTTTACGGTCGACTGGCGATGGACACATCCCTATATCAATTAATGACGGATTAGTTAATCGATTAAATCCTGAAGCTTAAAGAAGATGTAATGGAACAGTGGGGTGGCGAGGGGCGTGTTCATACCATCCTGCATCGAACAACTTCATCGAGATAATCGATAATAATCGTATATCAACGAATTGATGTAATCGTTCGGTCGACTGGCGAAGGACATGTCCCTGTATCAGCTAATGGCGGATAAGCAAATCAAAAAGTCAATATTAGTTATAGAACTTCTACTAAATATTTAACATTAATGGTACATAGGCGACTTGTAGATATGGATATTATTTGCATATTGCATATATTATTGCATCTTATGGATGTAATCAAGCGATCATATAGCAATGAGGGACTCATATACTCGTACCATCTCATTGCGTGTAAGCTTATCGAAAAAGTCGGTTTTATTTAAGACATCAGGTAAGATTGAAGTGTTGAATCACGGCAGGCGTGTCAATATACGACCTTCTATCGGAAACGCTTATCGAAAAATCGTTACTAACCATATAATGCTATTTTTTTGTGTAGTGCTCCTGTCGTGTTAGATAAGACCAAGTTCAGAATAGCTCGCGTCTAAATCCTATAAATTTCTTATCGCAATTGTACACGATGTTCGTCTTGAATCACACCGTCGCCTCTGCCAATGTTAGGGCTCGGAACGTGTGATGTTCGCAGGAATTGCTTTGTTGCAGTCGACTTTATTAAACGATCGATTGAGTGGTTTTATGCGAATGAATTCCAGCCTAAAAGTACTCGTGACAGATTGTACAATATAGTTCATAAAATTTTATCATTGAACGCATGATGAACGATAAGATTCTTACGGTTAATTGGTTTTACTCGAATATTAATTGATGAAAACTGCCTCGTTGGTCGTGTTGAATGCAAGCGCGACTGCCGGTCAGGAATCCTGGATTCGATTCTTGGGTCGGGCGCTATAAAAAATTTCTAATTTAGATTTTCTAGTAGTTCTAGCTCGTAATTTGCGTTTGTGCCCGGTCCATGGCAATAGGCTCACCAGCTATTCTATAGTGCGACGTAAACGTAACTGATGAAACGTGGGAGTGTACTACGCTCCTCTACCTACCTCTTCGGGGATAACAGGTGTGATGTTACGTTTAATTAATGAAGATTAATGTTGTGTATAGATCACCGGAGACGCCAATGAGATGCAGATCTTGACTGCAGCGGTCGCGTACATGGATCGTCCAGCGATGCTTACGCGTGTTCTCAACGACCTCTATTACCTCTTCCGTTATGAGAACAACGCCTACATCGGCCGCGCTCTTTATACCGTGCTCGAAGCAATGGAACGTCATCTCACAGAGAAACATATACAAATATCTGGCAGGTATGAATTATTTATTAATTTTGTTCATTTTTTCTAGACGACTGGACGTAAGGTGTGGGAAGCGGCAGATAAGGCGACTATCCTATTTTGATCCGGCAATTCATCTTTTTTATAATAAAGACATATAAATATGTCAGCTTCTGTGAGACAGTTGAGCTTCTATATAAAACCATATGTTAGTATTCAGAAGCACCTGTAGTATGTCATTTATTTTATATATTTTAGAAGGGAAAGCAAGCAGGCCGGGGACAGGGCGTGATGGCGCGCTTCGGGGGACATCTATGTCTAGCAGTGGAGTGATATTGGATGATGGCGATGAATTATAGATATTTAGTTAATAAAAAAATAACAGCAACAGTACATAGTCTGCCTGTCGACCTGTCTG
>DWDU01001648.1:0-14200 GCA_018245575.1 Jemadia suekentonmiller
AAACTAGGTTCATTAAACTTGATACCAAGTAAAGTTTGAAAGCAATGAATTGGGACAAGTGCATATGACGGTGGTTGAAACTGTAAATAAAAAAAATACAAGTTAGATGGATTACGTGAAAACATTGTTTAATATTTTGTAATGAAACATTACATTTACAACAATAATAAAGTGTTATTGTTCAAATATCCATGACTAAATTTCAATATGACATAATTTAATAACAAATTTGGAACACAATATTATTAATATTGTCTGACTATCGTCTGATACTTTCTATACAGATGTTTTAAGTAAAAAAATTATAATACGGGACTCTGTCATTTTTGAATCTATTTTTAAAATACACTTTCATTAATACTGAAGGGTTAAGTGTATAAAAAGGGTTGTAAGAGGGGTTTTACAAAAGGGTTGTATAATTGGTACCGACGTTTGTGAATTCACAAGGGTTACTTGATAATAAATCGTTGTGTGTTCTACGTCACCACTTTCCAGCAATTACGTTTCATTCTCATCAGGGAATAAGTGGCCAGGCCAGTGCTAGACACCGGGCACAAATCCAGACTTCGAGCCACTACTACAAATTTCAAATTATAAAAATCCAATAGTACTAGAGTCCTTATCGGGGCGAAGTAAGAATCCACCCTCGAGCCCGTGCCGGGATACAGACTGTAACCCCTCAGACAAGGTCTTTGTCCAACAGTGGACAACAATAAGTTGATTATTGTGAAGATGATGTCTCTCTCCCAGTCAACCCTGGGTGATAGCAAGAATGCGCGATAGGCGCTCACCTCACTCCAATATGTGTAAACAATTATATAACACAGTACTCTCATAACAACATTTAAGATATTACGGCTTACTATTAAGTCGCGTAGTCAATAATTCGTATAGTTTTCGTCTTTTTATAACTCTATAACACTAATTAATCCTCCACTACTGTTAACCATAAATTCATGATGCATAATACAATTATGTACCTTGCGTTATATAGTTTGTATACGCGTAAACTAATCCCGGTCTCGCGGGGCACAGAGCGGCCGCGAGAGTTCCTGAACCATATATAAAGATATTTCCACACTGGGGTTGTTTGCACCAGACCGTTAATAACCGTCTTATACATAATTGGCCCACACTTAGAACATGAAGTCTTTTATTTATGAGGGCCCTACATAGCGTGTGATGATTTTCAATGTTTATTTTTTTGCCGTAAACTTCACATGTAGCCTCCAAGCGTTGGTCTTTCAGGCTAGCTGGAAATGAATTATTTTCTGGCATTTTGTTTTCCTCCTTGTTTAAAAGAAATGTAATATATAAATAGACATCTGTGATTAATGTGTCCAAGATCATGGACAGTGTTCAATCCTGATTATTGTTCAAGATCAGGTCTACGTTCTTCTTAAACACAAAACCAGTGGCGTAGCGTGGAGGCGGCGGCACGGGCGGCACTTTTAGGGGGCGACAATAGGATTTTTTAGGTGGCGGCAAAATTTCACACCTAACCTTTTTTTTTCGTCAACTGGTTATCATAAGGCAAATATAACTTTTAAGGATAAATATAACTGAAGGAAACGTTTGTTAAATTTTTCCACTATAGGCCACATATTATATTAACCTCGGCTACCATTGTGTACATTACTTTATTTTCAAAACATTTTTAGATTAGTCTATAGGATTATTTAAATTTTTTAAAGACTGGTTTTTAATTTGTGATTGTTTGGTACAATAGCTGTACGGATTGTAGCGGAGTTGATTCTTTGTCTGGAGGATAAATGAAAAGAGTTCGTTTTTTGTAGAAACAGAGCATCAAACGACTTGTAGCAGTTACAGATGGTTGCTATGGCTCATCGCATCTGAAATCTATCTCGTTCAGAAGCTGTGAAATCAGTAAGCAAAACCAGTTACTTAAATCAGTTGGTTCATCAGGTAGTTAAATCAGTTAAGCCCGATAGTTAAGTCAAATAAATTAATTAGATCAATTATTCTTAATAACACTTTTAGTTAATGAACTCTAACTGATAACAGGATTGATGGAACGGAACTAAAATTAGTCCAATTGGTAAATAAATAAATGTCGTAAAATAAATCGAATAAGTGTCGCCGTTTAAGTCGCCAGGTATGAGCGTTAAGTAACGGAAATAATTACTAAATTAACAATTCTCATAAATGATAAATAGTATTATTGTGAGTTCAATTAGTAAGTGTCTATTCCACGATTATTAGCACGAGGCAGAGATGGTCGTTTCTATAAACACATATGTATATATAAGTAGAAATTTGTTAGTTTTTTTTCGTCGTGTTTATCTGCAGTCGCGGAAGAGTCAGGACGCAGTACACCTTTGTTTTGGTTTTAAATTATTGAATTCATTTCCACACATTTCATACACTATAAAACGAGTACAATGAATTTGTTTATTCCAAAATATACATGCTATGATAATTCTTATATAAACATGCTATTACAGATAAGTGCTACGAGGAAAATGTACTTTACATTTTCGATTCCCTCATTATAAACATCGCGCGGCGGGCATACAAGACGTGGTTCTCGAGATGTTCAAGCGTCGTAGTACTTGCCGTGATATTTCGAGTTTGCAACGCCGAGTGCATTCGGGCCCTAACGGCGTGTAGAGAAGCTGGAAAATTCTAATATGAAATTGTTGGCGTAATACAGTCATTTGTTTCCATCATTGTTATAGACAGTAATAGCAATATTTTCATATCGACTACGAATAAAATACTATAGTAAAGTAAACGCACTTAAGACTCCACTATATAAACGTGGTCAGTAAATTTTGGTCCTCATTTAAATACCGTTTGCTACAACACTGAAGGGAAATAAAGTTAGGAAATATAAAAGTTTATTACTACACAGCATAAAACATAGTCGCTTCCCGCTGTCTGTCTGTCCTTATGTATGCTTAGATCTTTAGAACTACGCAATGGATTTTGATGCGGTTTTTTTAAATTGATAAAGTGATTCAAGAGGAAGGGCTATATGTATAATACATGCATAATACAGTAGAGAAACACTGATAATTTTAGAGGTTTCAAATTCAAATTCAATTTCAAATGTTATTTATTTAAAATTGGTTCATTAGAACACTTTTTGTACGTCAAAATTATGTTACCAAGACTTCACACTTAGGTGAAGCATTGGTTACTATGAATTTTTAATTTTCTTATTTAAAAAAAATATATCTGTCATTTGAAAATATTTTAAGAGGAAGTATCTGTGCTATATTACAACAATATAAGGGTTAATGACAATGAAGATGACTACCCTTAGCGCTGTCAAAAAAAATCAACACAAGACAAATTTCTACATCGGAACAAACGTTACCAAACCAACAAAGTTTACAACAGCGTTATGTAACACGACCTTGTACTACACCGCACGAAGCAATATAACTTTGAAAACAAGATCAATAATGGCCGCCCGTTAAGGCATCCTAGTCTGAAACCGAGTGCTTACGCGAGCCCGCGCTATCCGTCGAGCCAAAACTAATCAAGTGTGCACAGCGCTTTATACTCGCTCTGACTGACGTGAGGCGTGATCTGGAACATCCCGAAGCTACATTGTTTACCATTGGAAGGTTTATTCTTTAGTATGCATGGGTGTTTCTTATGTACTTCACCAGGTATCGATTCATAGTAATACGGATTTTATTGCTCTTGCTGTATAGTTTCCGCTGTGGTAATATGGCGTGTTTAGACGAGTTGACGGTTAGGAACATAAGACTGGGTTTAAGTAAACTCGGTCCCATTCGATGTCATATATAGGCGACTATAGTGACGACTATAGACTATACTATGTATTTCATCTTCATTTCATTTCTTTTCATTCTTTGTTCTGCATATCCATATTACACATTCGAAATCTTATATGGGAAAAAATGAAAAAATACCAGACAAAATGTATTAAACCATTTCTGAAAAAACCCTTCACGTGCGATATATTTTAAATTTTTCTGAGAACCGTACGAACCGGTGGTTTTAATTAAAGAAAGCCGTGCTTTTATTTCCGAATCGTGGATGTATGATCGGTCGAGTAGTTTTACAGTTGTTACGGTAGAATGGACATTCGTCAATACTGTTTAACGAACCTCACGATACATCCACACAATGTGAATGAAAATAAAACGTGTTCAAATGCATTTATTTATTGTGGTTGATGTAATAATATTTTTTTTTTCTAATATTTTAATATACATATATATTTGTAAACTAGCTGTGTCAGCGACTTCGTCCCCGTGGAATTCTAAAATTCTAGAATTAAAACCTATGTTACTCCTTACTACATCAGCTATCTGCCAGTGAAAGTCCCGTCAAAATCGGTGCAAGCGTTCCAGAGATTAGCCGGAACAAACAGACAGACAGACAGTGAAAATTTAAAAAAATGTTATTTTGGTATAAGTAACGTGTGTACATACATATGCATTTAGTAAAAAGCGTTTATTTTTATATTACAAACAGACACTCCAATTTTAATTATCTGTTAGCATAGATAAATAAATTATTTATTATGAAACTCGACCCAGTATTTGAACCCAGGACTTCTCAATCGGCAGTCGCAGTCGTAACCGCACGACCAACGAGGCAGTCATTTTTCTTCTTACTCCAATTACAATTTCGCTTCACACACCTTTCGTGAGGTGAAAGAACAAACGAAACAAAAATCGCATAGGAGAACAAAATGGAAAAATTCATGTTGTGAATTTGTTCCCCGCATGTATGGATGCAAAATTGAGGCATTGTCCAAATATCGCGGTAAATTCACGTTAGTGGCGGCGGGCGTCTGGCTATTTTTGCGGCGAGCGTAGCTAAACAATTTCACACATATTGCACGCTCGCTCGACTCCGTCTGAACGTAAACAAACGAGCTAGTATAGAACTAGTATAGTTTCTTGAAAACTATGTTTTATTAGTTTTTTAATATACAACTAATTGTTATGACGCAGAAGCTCGTCAGATATGAAAGGATGGTCTGACGTTATACCACGAAAATATAATCCAGTGTTCCCGTGTGTATTAGCAGACGCACAGGTTGCTGCTTAAGCCGTTGATATCTTAAACCGTCTCAAATACTTCCGACAAGGTTGATCAACGTTCTCAGGATAATAAAAACTGGCTAATTCACGTACATATAGAGACAATGAAACGTTTTTGAACATTCGTCGTTGGCGGCCACTTAAGAGTTGACTGTACCGGAAGTTGCTTTAAATAATAATCTATACAGATAAATAAAATTGTTCATAATAATTGTTCATAATATTAAAATAACAGCTTTTTACTAGATGCATATGTATGTATACACGGTACATATATCAAAATAACATTTTTACAATTTTTGTCCATCTGTTTGTCTATTTGTTTCGGCGAATCTCTGGAAACGCTGGTCTGATTTTGACGGGACTTTCACTGGCAGATAGCTGGTGTAATTAGGAGTAATTTAGGCTACTTTCATTTTAAAATTTTATAATTCCACGCGGACGAAGTCGCGGGCTCATCTAGTAATAATATATTAACCGCCTTAAAGCTGTATGGTTGATATCGCTAATGATTAATTTAACACAATTTCATAAGATTTAATAATAATTTTGTATAGACAAAGAATATAAGTAAGGTATAGATTAAAACTGTATATACGTCTGATTACAAGATGTATACACAGTACACTATACATATAATCATAATTTACTTATTTGTATCATTAATACAGTGATGTTTTGTGTTAATACTCAATTTCTCTCACCTTTCCACTACCTCCAGTATCAGATTGTGGCCCATATCAACAGACATCACATATAAAACCAAGTCGCGCACATTCACGGGCTTCAAATCTATTGGCACCATTTTTTCTCGGTGTGTGCTATGATCAATTTGTAACCATCTATATATATCGAATATTTTTGATTAAAAACGAAATGTGAATAAACGTTACCTAAAATGGTATGTATGTCTGGCTCGTTATTTCGTCGTTGTATTTCTGAACGATTCCGCCACGCAGCCCCCAGCAGGTCATCTGTGAATTACGGAACACTTGTTTCGCGCACATGTAAAGTGATGAGAAAGTGTAAACAAAAGTATTATTTATGTGTTTATGCTCGTATAATTGATTTATCAGCTGTCTGGATATCTCCTTGATCGTGTTGGTTGCAAGTGCGCCTGCCGATCAGGATGTCCTGGGTTCGGTCGGGTCGGCCACTATAGAATTTTTCTAATCTAGATACCAAATACAAAATTTTACAGTTACAAATAACCGTACGTCAAAATAGTTTTAAATATTAAATAGGTGTTTATATTTGAAAATATAATTGTGTATGTTGGCATGTTAAATATATATTTATATTATTATGCTGATTTATTGAAAGATGTAATTGTACAGTTTCTGTCCGATGACACCACACTGAAGACTTTAAGAATCGACGGGAGCATATGTAGAACGTCCTCGTATTGGACAGATTAGTCAGGTCAACCCGTAGAAACATACTTGAGTTAAACCAGAAAATATTTAATAACGCATATAAATGTACACGAAAACCTTAAAAGTAAAACTTAAAGTTAGCTATATTTCAATTAAAATTTGATGGCGTTTGTGTCTATACACACAAACAAGGAAGAGCAAAAGCTATAATAAGAATCGAAACGAAAAGTTGTTCCTTTTATGTTGGTGAGTATTTTAAGCAACTTTTCCAACCTCGTTAGTCTAGTGATTGGAAACACAACAGCTGTACAAGTTCTGGCTTCTTCCCCAGGTTGGGCCAAGTATTTTTTTTTATAATTTGAAATCCTATGGTGAAAAGTAGGCTTACTACACTCCTCTGCCCACACTTTCGATGAAATACTGGCGTGACGCTATGTTATGTTAGCTTTACCTATATATTCCAAATATTCTTATAAGAGGACATCAAATGCAGCAAAATAGTCACAATAACGCAGATCATTCTGGAAGGTGAGAATGTTCCAAGACGGGGACAAAACAATTTAGAGGTATTGGAATACAAAGTCTCGTAACGTTATATTGTATGCGGACAATTTTCTCATACGGGACCTTCGACTGTTTGGTTATTGGGTATGCAGAAATTTCATCAAGTATAGGAACCGTACATATAAATTTGGCTCACAAAATATATTGTGTTACAGCGACAATTCATTTTCTGGTATTAGGAGACATGATATCTACACAGTAATGTAACTTACCACCAACATGTCATTATTAACATTTAGCATTCGGTCTGCTGCATAGATCAAGTGAAGTTGGTAATCTTCGCACGCCTTAGAGAACGTGTGCGGAAAGAGTTGCACTGAGAATCCTTACGATGTAAGTAATATATGTATAAACTTAAACGAACCAGCATTTAATAATACGCACATGCTACGTTTGTCGTGATTTGTCATTGCACAAACGTAAATGAGACAACATCACGCCTCTAATCTCTGAAGAGGTAGGCAAAACAGTGTAGTACACTCCCACGTTTCATCGCTCACGTTTATGGCCCACCATGGAGTACATCGTGTGCCTGTTGCCATACGTCGGGCACAAATCCAAACTCCGAGCTAATACTAAAAAATCTGACTTAGAAAAATCCAGTAGTCGCGTTTGCAACTAACACGACCGACAAGACAGCTAAAATATATAAATAAATACATAACTGGGTCAGGCGTTGTGGCAATCCAGTGTTGAATGAATTGTTGACTGTACAACTTACCATAGCAGTCCATGCACTGATGATGAAAGTTTTGGGGCGAAACACGCCTTGATGGTGATACGTAATCGTATGCTGGTGTGTAGCTTACATTTTGTTCGCACCTATGTGTGCATACTGCATATAAATACACGTGTAGTTCATTATACTTGATATGTATATAAAACGCGAATATTACAAAGTAATTTCAATTTGACAATTAAGGAACAAATAACTAACCTAAATGCGATTGTAATGTTGAATTCCGTGTTAATGTAATCATTATCAAGTTACGAGTACCAATGAATGAATTCACCGCATTCTCGTCTTCGAGTTTCGGACTCGCTTCTCGGGCTGCGACCCGCAGCTGCGATGCTAAGGATTGTTACAATTTGCATATTATGTTAGATCCAGTTACAGATAACTCGGCAATTCCTACGAAAGGATTCTAACGGATAAATTTATCTCTATTCTTTTTACATTACATATTAAAATGGAAATGAAAATCTGATGAGACTTACAAATAAATTGGATGTTGAATTGAAAATCTGTGTGATAATATGAAAATTTTCAATGGAAAAGAAAAGTAAGAAAATAAAAAATATTTCAAAGCATAAAAAGACATTCTTTTAAGCAGTAGGTATTATGTTGTGTTGAATGTTTTACTGAATTGAGTTAGGAATATCATTTGAAATTGAAGAGAATTAAGTTTAAGATATATAAGATGTCGTGTTGTGTCAGCAAATGCTCATTGTTGCATTAGCAATAATTTTTCATTATTACTTCGTTTATTTGTATATTCTTGTTCTATGACTTTAACAACCAAATTATTATCTGACTCTAAAAGAACCAAATGAATCAAAGAGTCTAAACGGACCAAATGAACATGCGACTCTCGAAGGACCATATGAATGCATGATTTAGAAGGACCAAACAGAATGCATGACTTTCAAAGAAACAAATGAATGCATAACTCTAGAAGGGCCAAATAAATGTGACTCTCGAAGGACCAAATGAATAGAGTATATCAACACCTTTGACAGACGATATCTCTTGTGAAATAACAACGAGGTCAAAATTGTAATTTAAACACCCGGCCATTTTGTATGCCAATGCTTATTGCATCAACTCAGTAACCAAACGATACAATTTTAACACTTAGAGTGCTAATGCCAAATCGAATTATCTCCTGTTCACTTCTAGGTGTTCGAGATCATGTGATAATGCATATTTAATAGTGATACTATGCATACACCACATAGCTATAATAGATAGATGTAGATACACACATACACGAGTTTACACACATCGATTAATATGTCGTACATATCCATTAACGTATAATACTGGCCCGTTGGTGCAATGGTTAGTGAACCTGACTGTTGCGCCGGGGGTCGTGGGTTTGATTCCCACTCAGAATAAATATTTGTGTGACGAGCGCAAGTATTTGTTCCGTGGTTGGGGATGTAATAAAAATATTTTAAGTATATTTATATGTAGTTTATCAGCCGTATGGTTACCATAACACAAGTTCTCTTGACGCTTAGTTTGGGATCAGATGGCCGTGTTTGAAGATGGCCCAAGATATATTTATTTATTATTTATTTAATACTCGTTATATAGACTCGAAATGCCATGATATTTATATACATATTCAAACATAAACGGTTGGGACAACATAAGATAAGGTTATTGTGTTCAATGTATTAAACCAATTCTTCAACTTCTTATCTTCTTCCATCATCGCGCGGTCCACCTTTATCTTGTGCTGATAAAATTCTTGTTTTCCTCTCTCATAAAACACAAATTTCTCAAAGCAACTATGGTAATATCATAAAACAAAAGCTTGTAGGACACATAAAAAAATTGCATTGAATTTAAGGAAACGCTTAGGCAGTAAAACCTGCGTTTTTATCTGTGCGCAAGAAAATATTCTGTGCGAATACACAAGTCACGACAGCAGATCCTAGTCGGAAAGGCATTTAATTAATAGAAGCAAGGATAAAATGAAATTTTTCGCGTTTAAAAAGAAAAACAGAGGCGTAAATAATAGTTTCTTAGACCGAAATGTGAATATCCAGTTGCCGAGATATATATTTTGATATCTTCGCTCGTATTTTTGTATAGTGTGACGCTCGTTATAAGTCCTAGAACCACCTACCCTAATTGGACGGATTCGCCCCCTACTGGCTGTTGATTTTGTAATAACACAATATTCGAGAGAATAAAAAATGCTCCATATCGTCCAACGATCTGACTACAAACGCTTCGTTACAACTTTACACGTTGTAAGTTAAAACTTTAAATTGTTTCTCTTGATCCGATAAAAATGCAAGGATAAAAATGCAATTCCATGAATAATTTTTATGCAGTTATTTGAAGTGTTGTTTTCCTTTAACGGCACATATTCTTGCAATGTAAAGTAAATATATCCTTAGACACAATAATTCAAAATGTAATGCTTCACTATTATTCAAATGTAATGCTGAATTATTCAAATGTAATGCTGAATTATTCAAAATGTAATGCTTGCCTTGACCGAATGCTGTTATAGCCATAATATACATATATTTTCAAAAAACTACATTTTAACATCTACGTTAAACTAAATTGCAATATCCCAGCTACAAGTCTTATGCGAAAAGTAGATTTCCTATCAGCGCGTCCTAGTGTCCATTAATAACACATGGCGTCTTAGAGCTGATATTAAACTTCAGGCTGAGTGAAAAATGAACCGAGAAATACCGGCTTCGCACTGAGACCGGCTGACATGTCTTTGTTTACTTTAAAGATTAGCTGCAGGACATACAGTGAGATAGAAAAGCGAACGATACTCATAGCGACATCGACACTGTTTGTAAATACATTCGTTTCTGGTAATTTTGAGTAATTAGAACCAGTCTCGACCATTACAATTAGAACCAGAGTCGACCAGAAATAAAATGTAATTATAGACCTGCAAAAGGCTGAAATAAAATCGAAAAGAGTCTAAGCAAAACTGAAAAATTTCCAGCTTAACGCTGCAATCAATTGACATGCCTTGTTCAAGTTTGCGGAGTGAAGGCAATGTTGGGTGACGTTTTACGTAAATCTTGGTCGTATTTGAGTATTTAAATATTTAATGTGAACAATATTGTATCTATAAAGCTTATTTATTTTACGAAATATAATTTTTCAAACATAACAATGTAAATGGTATACAATAGCGGCTTATAATTGATTGTTGTGATTAAACGCTTTTCAATTGCAGGTGCTGTGTGTACGGAAGTCAAACCCCCCCCCCCCCTTTCCCTCCGTCACCGTCCGTCTCATAATGAGATTTTAAGTTAAACCGTGAGTGGCGATGACGCGGCAGACAGTTGTATTGTTTCAAACAAGTTGCTGTTCGCTGCCATTTAAATTTAGCTTTAATATAATGACCGATTATTCACTAACTTCCTGCTATAATATCTACTTGAAAATAAAAAAAAATTGGAAAGTTACCGTTTATCAATTTAATCCGATTTTGTTTTATATTTTATGCGATTGATTTTAGGAAACACGTAACATCATGCCTGTCATCCCCTAACAGATAGACAGAGGGGTGTAGTACACTCTGACGTTCCACCGATTACGTTTGCGATTACGTTTGTATTATTGCAAAGTAAAGGAAGTGAATCATCAAATTTAAGATCGACAGTTGGATTGACCATTCTATTTTTGTTGGTTCAAAGTTGAAGAATAGCGAATTGGAATGAAGACAAATTTTTCTACTTCCAAACCTTAGAATCGGTCATAGCACAACATAAAAATATCACTATTTTTACGTTGATTTCATGCAAAAACGTTACACAATAGAAGTCGTTGAATTTATTCAGTCGACGTTGAAAGCTATGCTTTATAAATGCACACGGATTATTTTGTTTACGGATTTTAATGAAACTTAATAATCACGTAGTTACTCGCATGTTTCGTTTTTGATATATTTCCGAGGTATTTCATTTGATTTATTAGTTCGGAAAAAACATTGTAAAGTCACATGTACGAGGCATTAATTTTGAAGAGGCTCTACTTTTTATTGAGTATGCTGTCAGCATCACAGCGGTATCTTTTGTTTCAGAGCTTCACATACATAGGGCTCACCCAAGCCCAAGACGTTCCACCAAATTAGGTCCTTGGCTCATATCATCGAACCGCGAACATCTGCCTCGTCTACCAATCCACTTGGCGTGATCTAACGGGTCCGAATGTGCCCCACAGTACGTCTACACATTTGCATTCCCCAATACAGAGCTTATCTGCTCTGATGGCTCTTGACTCTGTGAAATATGTATATGACTATCTCTTCACCACTTACCACTTCAAAGTTCAAATACTTCAAGCTCTGTCCGATACCTTGTCTTAAATGACCATTATCATCAAACCTTTTGTGGCTTCACTGTTGGACACGATTTACCACTCAAGAATGGGAAGGATTCAGGTGAATGTCGGCTATTCTGGCCAATTGCGTAATCCAAAAATAGCTAATTTAACCTACAAAATTGCTGAAATAAACAAGAAGTGACCACTAGGTATCCGAAAAAAACAAACAGCACTTGTTAATAAGAAAAATCACGTAATCATTTTATTAAATACCAATTAATAATATGCATAGCGAAGTTAAGAAAGCCAAAAAAGTACCCAAAGCGAACATAAATTATTTCCGGTGACAGTATTATCACAACACTTTCAGAGCATTTAATAACAAAGCACGCTATAAAGTAGGCTTTTCAGCGGGCTCGCGTGAAGTGTTGTTTCAGAATAACCCGGCTAAATTAAAAAGAAGACTCGTTAGGTCAGGTGTTCTACTACAGACGCCATCATTAATAGGCGGCGTTGTAGCGCGCCTCTGGCCTCGACTGGTTGGCAATTTGCATTTCTCCAAGACTAAGTAACACAATGAAACAGAAGTGACAAATATTGTCATTATTAAATCTACCTTAATATTAGCAAAATACTATTGTCTCGTTCTATAATTCTATAGACAACCTTTATAGGGACAGCTGGATCAGAAAAAGAACATGTATTTTAATCTGAAATTTTACCAATAACAGATACAGTTATTTTGACTGCCACTAACTAGACTTTAGTGTCAATATCGAATCGCAGACGTAAGGTCAAGATAGTTATCCTTTTAAATTCCATTCCAGGACATTTACCATTATAAAAAAACTAATAATATATGAAACTGATTCACCATAGCTGTCACTTACGTCAGCTGAATTGTTCGTGGATCCGTTCGGGCAGGTATTAAAATATTTTGTATCCATCGATTAAACCAACAAAAGAGCTTGATTCATGTACACAACTGTGCACAATTGGAATGGATTTCGCGATGACGTACAAACTCTATTAATTGGTTTCTATACAATTGTCAAATTGTTGTTAGCTGCTAAAAATCGAATTGTGTAATCAAGCATCGATATTGGTTTTCAATGTATTGTTACGAATGGCAAAAATTTTAATAGCGTAATGGATTCAGTTTGTTACGTATCAAAAATTTCAACGTGAATAATAAACTAGCTGGGCGACCTATCTTTTCTCGGAATGATATTATTTCTAAACTGAGTTATTTTTATAAAAATAAATTTGTTTCCTCGAAAACGGCTCTAAGGATACCTTTGGTTGTTAACATTTACACAAGAAGTATAAAAATATTATTCAAAGACTCCCATAATACACAGTTTCATTTATACAGTAATATAATGTATATCGTAACAGAATCAGATAACAATGTAAATAATGCTATGTTTTTAAGAAGCTTACATTGTATATATTGATTGAAATCGACGCTTTTTTTACTCAATGAGAGATGGCGTTATATAAAATACAAATGTATTATGAAAAAAATATATGAAACCTTAATACAACGGAGATGACACCTATCTAGATCAATATTGATATTAAAAAAGTATATATACACTATAATTCGTTAAAATCGTTAGACCTATTTCGGGAAACCAATAACAAATATACATATCTATATATACTAATAAATATGAAAATACGCCTAGTAGGAATTATTATTGGAAATACGTTAATTGTTATTAGATATAAACTTTATTATTCCTAGGATAAAATACGACTAGAGTTCGGAATGGAACTTCTATTTATTCCATCTTTGTTCTCGTCGGATTCTTAATTAAAAGCTCGCAAATAAGTGGCCACTTAATTGTATTAAATCGTGTGATTCCATCTGGAGGGCTGGCTGGTAGTAAATCATTCCTCTGATACGATTTCTACTTGCTTTCATGAATGCCCTGCCCTAACCACATTTCAGTACAGTACATACTATGTGTTTTTGGCTTAACATTTATGTTAAATAAACGAGACTAAAGAATGAGATTAGATAACTCACATTTTGTAAAAAATCCTAAGATTAGTAAAATTTTGTAAAAAAAATATCACACTTTTTAAAAATGCTAATTTTGACATGTTTTGGTAAACTAGTTTACCAAAACATGTCAAAATTAGCATTACGCCTGTAATGCACG
>DWDU01001649.1:0-14199 GCA_018245575.1 Jemadia suekentonmiller
AGGCTCACCACCTATTCCATAGTGGGACGTAAACGTAACTGGTGAAACGTGGGAGTGTTCTACAATCCTCTGCCTACATCTTCGGGGATAACAGGCGTGATGTTACGTTTTTTTTTAAAATTATATTGAAACGATAACAAAACATCACGCCTGTACTCCTCAAAAAGGTAGGCAGAAGAGTGTAGTACACTCCCACGTTTCACCAGTTAGGTTTACCTCCCACTATGGAATAGGTGGTGAGTCTATTGCCATACATAGGTCACTAATCCGGACTCCGAGCCACTACTAGAAATTCTAACTGTAACCGACCCGGGATTTGAACCCATAACCTCTCGATCAGCACTCACGCTTGCAACCACTTGACCAACTAAGCAGGCATACATATGTAGAATACTAAAAACTTTTTTTTTAATAAACAAAACTACTAACAAGGCTGACAATAAAAGTTATTACGACAATAACTGAGTAGGTAGATACAAAGAGATAAACACGATGTCGTAAAAAGACATTAAATATGCTAATTGCTTCGTTATCCGTTCACATGTTTAACTTTGAAACGATTAAAAATGAAAATTATTACCGACCAGACATAACAGACACAGAAAATTAAAAAATAAGCCTTAACTTATTTAGTTAACAAGGGCCTTATTCCTTGACCAAACGCCAAGTAACGCGGCGCATTACAATACTTTCGCGCCTTTCCTTGCGCATTTGGTCATAGCGAATAAGGACCCAGGTTTGAAAAAATTTTCCACAATTGAAGTCATCTAACCAAATTTCGGTATTTTGTTCCATAATTGTTTTGCTTGCAGTTATTTTTGAGTGATTTACAAATAATAATGGAGTGGAAGTCGATTTTCGTCAGTAATATTAAATTTAATTTACAATTCGTTGCACGCACCCATACGTAAACACGTGAGTGTGGCAACTCAGCTGCGGTAATTTGCGTAGAAGCGGCCACAAGTAATATTTCATACAAACAATTGGAAGCCGGTAACAATGAGCACGCTTGATTCGTGTGTGTGCGTCGGCTGTAAGGTTTGCATTTGTGCAAACAATACATTTAAAACCGTACAGTCAATGTGATAAATAGCCGATTCGGCTATTATGTGGACACTGTAACTAAAATAATACATTTCTATTCAACATTACTGCGTAGTTCTGTTAAAAATGGTAAGGTATTGAAAATCGCCATACAAATTCTGCGTCTGGATTTATGCCCGGTGTATGGCAATACGCTCACCACCAATTTCGTGATGAGACATATACATACCTGATGAATCGTGGTGCACTCCACTGCCCATCCCTTCAGGGATTACAGACGTGATGTAACGTTATGTTTGTGTTCATTATACATTCATAACACGTTTTAATAGTCGGGTTTCAATTTTGTTAATAAAATTTTCAATCTATTTCCGTCGCGGGACTGGGCTTGGATTAAATAAGGTTAAACCAATAGTGTTACACGTTGGCCAAGTGTGCGTTGATACATTCAACATGCTTACGCGAACATTATGAAGAACTCTTGATCTGTGCAAGGTTCCCCGCCGAGGTTTTCCTTCACCGTTTCGTCACGCATTAATTGACATTAAAACGGTTCTTTCAATGCTTACAACGAAAATAATCTTGACAATGTTTCTTATTAATTTGAGAAAGTGTCCGTGCTAAAGGAATGAAGTTTGCGCAAACCGCCGGAGTCAGATGTAACAAGTGTTGGAAAGTGTGACCGATGGAGCTATGCACAGAGCTCGCCGAGGTCGCCCCGAGCCGCCTCTCTCGTTCCCGGAGCAATCGAGTGCTGTTAATAACGCAATCTCTGGCCGAACGACTGTTTTACAGTTATCATTAGTATTATTATACCATCGGGCCATATTACGAGGTGATTCTTCTACATTCGTCATTACCATACGCTCACGCTGAGTTTGAATTTTTCTATCAGGAATATTTGGTTAAATAATGTTATATATCGCAGAAAATAATAAAAAATAGCCTTTTCTGACTACATGTTTTGTTGTGAGTCTTATTTGTAATTTTCAGTTGTTACTTTGTTTCTTTTCTTTCTAGTTTGTTGTAGTTTTTGTAGTGTGTAATAAAATTTGAAAATGTGCCCATTGTATCTTATAAGTTAGGAAGTAATTATCTTTTAGGAGAGAGTTATCTTTTAGAAGAATAAAGAGTCTTGAAAGCGAAACCGAGACAGGTGATTCTTAATCACCCTCACCACTTATACCTATGCTATCTGCTATTTTTGAATGGTCCGCCATAGTTTTATAGGAAACAAATAAAAACTTAAAATAAAATTATGTCTTATTTGATTTCAGGTAGATATATATTAAAGTTTAATCTTTATATTTCGTCTTTATATCAGCCGTCTGGTTACCATACCACATGCTCTCTTGACGCTTACTTTGGGAAATAATACTAAGTTAGTATAACGCCCGATCAGCCATCGACTCTACGAAGAAGTAGAAGCTATTTTTCTACATTAACATAAAAGGTGCACGGAAATAATATAAAACTCATGTTAATTGACTTAATTCGGAGTCGATTTTCACAAACGCGTTGGCGACACTTGACTAAACATACATTATATTATTTACGATACCGCAATTGCCTACATAAGCACAAAAGGTGTCTCATCGATTATATAGTAAACGAGCTGTGCCCGCGACTTTGTCTGCGTGGAATTCAAAAATTCTGAAATGAAAGTAGCCTAAGTTACTCCTCATTATATCAGCTTTCTGCTAGTGTAAGGCCTGTCAAAATTGGTCCAACTGGCCCAGACATTAGCCGGAACAAACAAACAGATAGATGGACAGACAGACAGACAAAAATTGTAAAAAAAAATATTTTGTTAGATGTACTGTGTACATACGTATAGATTTAGCAAAAAGCGGTTATTTTAATATTCGAACAGACACTCAAATTTTATTTATCTGTATAGATATGTACACCTCGTCGAGTAATATAAAATAATTTTTCTTGGAATTTTTAAAAAGGATGGCAATAAATGTTTAATTGCCAACCGTTATGCGATTGGGGCCATTAAAAGGTTTTCGAATATAATAAAATAAAACTTGCTTAATATTGATGCAGTATTTATTGTTCCTCAAAGTATTCTTGCCGATGTTGTGTAGACTTTCGCATTGATTCATACGATTTCCAATATATATTTTTATAAAAAATATATATAATTATAAAATAAATGCCTCATAGAATTTCATTAATGTAGTCCTTACTTTGGCAATTTATGTGCTTTTGTGTGTAACTCAAAAAGTTTTATTTTACCTAGTTTTATTTAACGTAAAAGTGCCTACTGTAATTAAGGTTGACCGATAGTCCTTAGTCTCTGCCTACTCCTTATGAAAACAGGCGTGATAGTATGTGTATATGTACCACATATAAGACTTAACATAATTTCGTTTCGTTTTTCCAGATGATAATTTACTACGGGACTTTGACTTCTCACTGTCCGCTCTCCTTATGTGTTGCGGTTTCTTCATCATGTATCTGGTGGAAGAGCTGGTACACCTGTACATTCACCACCGAGAAAAGAAGAGCGCACAGGCCGTCCCTCTCGTGAGAAACCTCAGCATACGCAGAAGCAAAGCCAGCGGCAGCGAAAACAACGGACACAGAAGCGTCACCGACTCCACTACTGATATTATTGACCGTGACTCGATAAAAAAGGGCAAGGTGAGACACACTGAATTATATACATACATGCATATCTTCACGCCAGGTCCCATGCGGGATAGGCAGAGCACACCAAGTGATAAATAACTATCGTTATCGAGTCAGCCACGCCTGATCTGCAGAAAAAATATTTAAACTTATTGATATCCGATCCCCAACGCGCATGCCCAGTGGAAACCATGAGCGTAACCTTCCAGGGGAGACCAATGTCTAGTTGTGGACTGCAATGGACTGTAGACTAATGATATCCGCAGGTCTCAAAGATAAATATAAATATTATAGACCACTAACAGCGGAAGCCACAGTGACTTACAATCTTCATAACGTTAAAAAATCGTCATCTAATCTACAGACAATATATACCTAGATATAAGTACATCCACAGATATCGTAATATTTTTTTAATTGACTTTCATTTTTATTACTCTATTGAAATGTATTTCATGTAAAATGTCTACAAAGACGCTTTAAATCAAAATCTTCAGGACGTTGAAACGAACGGCCGCGGTCACGCCCATCACCACCACAGCCACATGCCAATGAACACCGGGGATGACGTCACGTCAGCCCTCCGCGGCCTGCTCATCGTGCTCGCGCTGTCCATCCACGAGCTGTTTGAAGGTCTGGCTGTCGGCCTGGAGTCCAGCACTTCGCACGTATGGTAAGCATTTGACTATTTTAAAGTCGTGTGCGTACAAGCACAGCCATCTGTTGTCAAGTAGGAGAAACTATAATTTTCATTACCCACGAGATGGCGCTAGTAGTATCATAATAAATATTACAATAACTGTGTGGTATTATAATAATTTATTTGTTATTTATTCAGCAACATATTTCATAGAAAATATTTATATGTTGATTATTTTTTTACAGGTACATGTTGGGTGCTGTGTCGGCCCACAAACTCGTGATCGCCTTCTGTATTGGTGTGGAACTAATAGCCACGCGCACGAAGACCTGGCTGGCGGTGCTGTACATCACCACGTTCGCCGTGGTGTCTCCGCTGGGCATCGGCATCGGCATGGCGCTGGTGGGCGGCGAGGGCGCCGCGGCCGCCGGCGTGTACTCCGTGGTGCTGCAGGGGCTGGCCTCCGGCACGCTGCTCTACGTGATCTTCTTCGAGATCTGGAAGAGCGACCGGATTGGGATCATATACTACCTCGCTGCTCTGTTCGGTTTCTTCCTCATGTTTGGACTGAAACTGCTGAGTGAGTATTTTATTACAATTGTTGTTCTTATATCATCACAGCCGCGTCCTTTACGAGGTAGGCAGAATTTTATTAGAATTTAACATGGTTATTATCAGCCTGTTAAACCGGTACTAGATATAGGCCTCCCCTGAAGGGTTTTTATCTACAGTCCTTACACTGGACTTAAAGGAATTTAACTTATCAAAACATAAAATCAGGCCTGTAATCCCTAAATAGGTAGGCAGATGAGTGTAGTACATTCCCACTTTTCACTAGTTAAGTGGTGAGCCTATTACCATACACCGAGCACAAATTTACTATTAGCCAGTATTAGAAATTTCAGTTTAGAAAAATCCAACAGCACCAAACCTTTACGACCACTTGAACAACGAGTAATAATGACAATGTGTGAACAGTTTGATTTAAACTTAGCAAAATTGTGATTGTAATTGTGTTTTCCAGCGCCGCACACACACAGCCACTCGCACGGCGGCGCGAGCCCCGACGACCACGGACACTCGCACGACTGAGCCGCGCCGCGCCGCCGCGCCGCCAGCGAGGCGTTGCGGTTTATTTTTAAATTAAACGACCATTCTTCATTAAATAATTTACTTGAAATAAGGACTAGTTACATTCTATTTATATAGACATATATTTTTCTCAGTATATAGTTTTGTAGTTTTTCGTTTGATTGAAATATACAAGAAACTTTTGAGACTGTAACTAAGCCCTATAAGGGGCTTTTTGAAATACAGAAGATTCTGAAATTTTGACCGTATAAAATTTTTTCAATGAGAATATTATTTAATGTACGTAATAATATTGAAATAAATAAAACGTTTGGACTTTTATATAATTCAGTAAATTTGTTGTTTTGACTGATAATTTTTATTGTAATTATTACAATTTGCATTATTATACAGTCATTGTGATATAGTATAATATTGAATTTTAGGTAAATAATATGTTTACGTATATTAAGACGAGAACCAGTGCGTAAACTGGCGCGAACAACATGTGTAGATGTGTTGTATACGATTATGGTTTTATAATTGTATTTACCTACACAAAAATAATTTCATAGTAGTTTTATTTTTTTTCAAAAATATGCTCTTCAAAAAAGATGCTAGATCATGTGGTCTATTCTGTAAGTAATAATTGAACTAGGTATATACCCATTTCAATTATTACGTACAAAATTAGAAAAAAGTCATGAAAGCCACATGAAAAATAATGTTAAAAAACTTGAAATTGTTTAATTAGCCTTTTTTATGTAACAAAATGTATTTTGCTTAAATGACTATTGTATTTTAACTAAGCGAACAATTATCTAGTCAATGCAGATAATTAAATTACCTAAATAAGTGATGCTTACTGGCAACATTGAGTTTAAAAAATATATAAATATTGTTATCTTAAATGTGTATCAATTGATGGAACAAAATTGTATATATGAATTTGGCCGTAAAATAAGGTCCCATTATTTTGATAGAGTACAAAAAAAAAATCCTGGTATAGTACTTAAGTGACCTCTTTTTATAAATTGTTCATTACAAAAATTAATGTACTAAAATGCAAATGCAAAATATCTTAATCTAGAAAAAACATCATTTAAAAAGGTTATTTATCTGTGTAGTTCGATTTTAAAACTACACGAATCAGTCGCTAGTTATATTATATATTGTTGTTTATTAAAACCCAAACGCGTATCTGTGATAAATGCAATTTTACGAAACAAAATTAAATATGAATGCTAGCCAAAAATTCATTTTACAACCTAATTTTAACGTATGCCAATACAAATAAGACGTAACATTGTGTAAATTTTATTATTAAGTTTTAATTAGCGTTAATTAAAAACATCCTTAACGAAAATGCATTATGTAAATTGATATACACGATTTTTATTAAGTACAGCTAATGTTAAAGAAGGTTTAATATTTAGATTGTATAGGTGCCATTATTGAATAGTGAGTACAATGTACTAATGTATAACGCGCAGCGGGTAACTAGGCACCTCGTCTGGTGACGTGCGTGGGGCGGGACGGAGGGCGTATCCGTCACTAGTAACAAGGTGATTTCTGCGTGTTGTATTGAAACAGCCGCTTGTAAGAATCCCAATGAAATAAAGATTTTTAAATCTATTTGATGCGCCACATTCACTACGCGTGGGCTGCCCCGGAAGGATGATGCTCCTCTATTGCAAAAAAGTGTAATTAAAAACAATCATGTATGTACTTTATTGTTTGCTTTTATAAAACACTATTTTTTAAGGACCGGATTGAAAACAAATTATATTGTAATTTACAAAAGATGTAGGTTGCTAGTATGCGACAAATTGATGACAAGTTAGCTTATATTCAATATTGTCACCAATTTTAGTATAAATAGCATTGTATTTATACAATTATCTACCTACATTTAGGAGTAGAATTAAATCAGTGTACAATAAAATTAATAGATGTAAGGAATTTTACGTGTATGTATGTGTAAATATGCAACGATTGTCAGTAGAATTTTTACTTTTTAATAAATGATTTTAAACATTATTGGTTGTGTTATTTATAACACATATATTATAATATTAATTATGTATCACGAAATAATTAAATAACTAGTACCATACTCAATGCGAGGTGGTATAAGGATTTCACTGGTATTTTCTCATATATTTTCATGACCTTTGCGGACGATAATCTGTTGGCTTAAAACATACTGTCGCAAATCAATCGTGAGAATGATATAATTTACAGGCATTAAAGTAAATGTTTTATTTCGAATTATATAGCATAACAGTGTTTCTCGACATGTGGTCTGCGAGTACGTGTATGAGGATCCGCCGTATTATCTATGGACGTTTGAATTAAGAAATATATGCCAGAAAGTCTTGTAATCGTTACGGCGATCCGATCGAGACCGACCGACTGACATTAATCTATATATTACTTATTTAGTTCCAAAAAAGCAGCACCAACATTCACATTGGTACAGTATTTTTAATTTTTATCAGTTCTAAAATAATCTTTATATATAACATTATGTCATATAAATGACATTAAATCCTTAAAAATATTCTAAATGAACTTAACACAATCCGCATATGTTTTAAATAAAGACAAACACCTATACTTTATACAAGTTCAAGGCTTCAATAGCTGGAATTAAATTAAATCGTACAGAAATTTTGGTTCTCTTAGGTAGCCACACATAATTTGGCTTGAAATCTATTGGTCATTGAAAACATCTTGACAATCCAATGTTTTTATCCGTGTGTAGGAGCAGAAAAATAATACGTCCCTCGACCACCTATACCATTGTGGGACTTAAACGTAACTGGTGAAACGTGGGAGTGTTTTATACTCCTCTGTCTACCTCTTTAGGGTGATGTTACTTAACTAATCAATGTTATGTTCTGAATGAGATTTTAGTAACAAGATATCAAGCCACTGTTACGATTTCTTAGACCAGTGTAGCCCTGATTTATTTCATTTGGTATAGTTAAAGGTCTTGAACGTTATTTATACGCTAAAAATAGACTTATACGTAGTTAGAATTAGAAAGGAGTTAGATCCTGTTCGATCCGTGCCCTTCATCCTTTACTGTTTTCCAATATGGGAGTATGTCCAACGACGTCTTACAATAATAAAGATGGCGATTTTTGCTAATAATCCATCGAATAAATTGATAATAAATCAAACTACAAGTCGCTTGTATCGGTGCATCGCGCGTTTGTATGTATACGTCCCTTTGGATCGATAGTCGATATACAGTACCATCGTTATCGTATTCATTACCGTTCGTTTATATCGACGCAAACGCACCTTGCTTAGCGACAAAATGGCTCAAGCACGGATAGAGGATTTTTCTACTTTAATATTTTTTTTAAACATTGATATGTAATAGCCCCATATTAAGGTATTACTTATAATTGGATGGACATAAGAGTTACTGAATTTGTTTTTACGCTTGGCATTAAGGCATAGCGTTTACATCAATACTGTATTACATTG
This sequence comes from Jemadia suekentonmiller, assembly GCA_018245575.1. NCBI lineage: Eukaryota > Metazoa > Arthropoda > Insecta > Lepidoptera > Hesperiidae > Jemadia > Jemadia suekentonmiller. The sequence continues at coordinate 8,897 of DWDU01001649.1, forward strand.
TCGTCGTGATTATGTCATGTTTATTATTGCAGCTAGACAGTTGCTTGAATTACATGTGTAAAGATCAAAGATAAATAAGAGCATTGCATGTATATTGCTGCAAACGCACCACGAAAAGTCGAAGAGTAAAAAGTTTCAAAATAAAATTTATTGTATCATACTTTGATGTGAATTCTTCTTTCTAATCCAATCAAGACGGACAAACGACTATATAGATTTTATATAAGTACCATTAAAATTAACGTTTTACGAATAAGGAAGACACACGAGTGATAGTAAATTAATTTCAAAGACTTTCCAAATCATCTGTCTATAGTTACATTTGCGGTATACACTTAATGACTATACAATAATTACAAATAAGCTTTAGCTAATTACAGAAAACCATTTAAGTGCAATCGAGATAATTAAATAGTCGGACAGTTCGATTACCGAGTAACAGTGCATCGTTGCTGCCGTTATAATATGACAAACCTTACCTTGACAATTGACAATTGATTGACAGATACCGTGTGCGGAAAAGAACGAACTATAGGTCATAACAAAAAATAAAGCGGAGTAAATCGCATATCCGGGCGTTTCAACTTATAATACATTTGTAAGTAATTTATTTTCGTTTATAGTAATAACAAATAAAATCGCGCTATGATATACCAGTGAAAAACATTGTTACTTAATTGGAAGTATTAAAAAAGTTATAAGCAAAACTTGTTTATATTTTGCGGCAACGCTATGCAAGCAAGTTACAAAATTCTTTGCATGCATAAGTAATGTGTATAAGATGGACTTGTCGCATACACCTGAAATGTTAATATTATTAGTTAGAAAGCCATCCTACACCATATGATATAACAAGTCGAAAGGTGAAATTATTTTATTCAACCTTGTGTTTCGATCGAATGTATCGTAATGGAAAGTTGTTGCAAGCACTGATCTAGTCAGTTTCTTCGTAGCTCTCGTTATAAACGTTTGTGTAGAACATTAAAAATGAGTCTGCTAATTGGTTCTTCTGTTTGTTTATCAGTTACTCCTGAATGTAAGTACTCGTTTTTGTAGTCGTGTATCGTTTCGTTTATAATCTTTCGCAGCGGAACTACGAACACTAATAGAACTATGTACTAAGCACTCATTCCATCTCACTATATTAGCCCATTGGTAATATTTCATTTGAATAAATTTTATTGCAGTGAAAAGTTTTTGATTTGTTAAATGGTTGTAACTTCAATTTTAGTTATTGATAAATTAATTTCAGGTGAGCATCGTCCGTTCGCCCGCAGTATGTCCAACCCAAGCTTGACATCGGAGGTACAGCTCCGTTACATACGACAGTGGTTTGAAGAGTTCAGTGAGCTGCAGAGAGAGGACTTTTTGCCGGTGTTGGCAGCAGCTCTAAGCGGCCAACCAGACCAGCTTGCTGCAATACTTACCAAACTCTCCTGTGAAGATAAACCAATCAGCTTGTTCCAGTGCAGAGTGAGTTTCATACTGGTACTATGGAATACATATCATCTTTGTTACTTTTCATGTCACACAACCATAGCTGTGTGTTCACCTTTCAGCGGCTTTTCCACCAAAGATATCCTAACCTGTTTAGTAAACAATGTAATTTCCACCCATATTAGTATAATTCTCAAGCTCAATTTATGTGGGTTACACATTATGATCATATTATATTAGGCCTAGATCAAATAATCTGAACATGTTGCAATATTTGGCACTTAATACTCTTTGCCTATTCTCATGAGGGCCCTGGCCTGGAGATATTTATGTATGTAATTCTAACTTAGAAAAGATGCAACCACTCAGTTGAAAAGATAGGAGTGTAGTAAACTCTGTTATAGCACCAGTTACATTTACATCCTACTATGGAAAAGATGGTCAGCTGTATGCTGCACATCATGCACAATTCCAGACTCTGAGCAAACATAACATCACATCTGTTATTCCTGAAGAGGTAGACAGAGAAGTGTAGAACAACTACTGACTGAGCAGTTAGGAAAAAATCCAAGTTACAAAATTCTAACAGAGCCAAACCCAGGACCTCTTGTTCCTCTTCATGAGGTGATTATTTTTATATATAATTGGTTACCCAACAGCAGAAAAATTAAAATCTGTCTAGTAGTTTATAAACACAGACAAACTTTATTTGTATGTATGAGCATGGTAAACAGGCAGACAACCCTGATAGAAAGAAGTAACCATGGCCTATGGGATATTAAAAACATCATTGTGTTTACTAGTATGCCTGCAGTCTACCCTGTAATTTTAAAATATGCTCAGATTAACACTTGTGTTTAAACATCTCCAAACTCATCAAATGAACTGGCACTTGTTAGTGATGGAAATATCAATTGAGCCCACAGTCACAAATGGTCACCTACACCTATAAGTAGCCACAAACAACCTTAAATAGGAATGCTAGTTTCATTTAGTCTATAATCAGCATAATTTGTTAATAAGATTACTGGTGTTAATTTAGACTGCAAGAAGAGGAATTTTTAGTTCCATTAGCCCAGTGTATGTGTGCAGTTAGCAGTAGTATCTCTCATATTTCATGTTTCTTATGAACACAGCCGTTCTTGAAGATAGAGATGGTCCCTGGTATACCTTTGAGGTGGCAACTACACCCTTCAGACAGAGATATGTTGGTGTAGAGACAATTGCTTTACAGTAGAGACCTAACTCTTTACCTATACTATGGTGGTACTTCTTCAGCTGAATTGAATACATATTGTACTATGTATTAAGTTGCCAGATCTCATGTGTTAATAGGATTACATATTACTTGAAATAGATAAGTGTCAGTATCCAGTTTGACTTTTCTCTTTTTCCAGGTCAAGTTATTCAATGAGTGGTTTCCCACCTGGGCTGAAGATGAGCGAGCCAGACTTATGAAGGCAGTGTCGGAAATTGATCCAGAATTTGGAGCTAAACTAGAAGATGTCCTATTAAATGGTCCAAGAGTTAATGGAGACAGTGGTCCAGAAGATTTGTTAACATCATATAATGAAGAAGATCATGGTGAGGATACACAGAATAATGTTGAGCCCGAGTTGGGGAATGGGGAGGAAAATATGGAACCTTTAAGTGTAGCTCAAGAGAATGTTGCAGTTGAAATAGCAGCTACGTCTTAATAAGAGTACCATTTCAATTATTATTGATATATTCACAGATTTTATTTTATTTATTTTCTATTTTAATATATTGATGTATACAGCCATAACAGTCTCAAAATGTTTTTAAATATATAGGCAACTGAAGTAATTTAAAACTATTGAAGATGATAGTGGTATTGTCAAGCAATTTATGATAGCAATTGATTGGGAATGTTGCTCAAGATAAAACTTTGGGCTTAGAGATGTATGATTGTACCTGAAATCAAATTTTATTTTAATGCACCTTAGTATATATAACCTATTAGTATTTCGTGCAAATAATAACATTCCAGTTGCAATATAATGCATTCCATTAAAGTATTGTAGTGACTGGTTATTTTTATTAAAATGTATATCTGCCTATTCCATAAGGGACAGCATCATATTAGTAGAGTAATTTGTTCAGCGATCTGATGAAACATTGAATCTCAAATGTTATGCTCTGGTTTTTAGCATTTATAAATTCAAGTAAAATTTTCGTAACATATGCTATTATCCATATATTACTTTACATTGATATTGTCTTGGTACATTTTACATATGTATATCTGAATATACATTATGTAAGTCATTACATTACCCATTGTTTATTTCACTATATGAAATCAACAAAAGACAAAAATAATAAGCTATAAAAATGTTACATTTGAATATGTATGAACAATTAATGCCATTTTTTGTTAATTTTAAAGCTTTAATATGTTGTTCAATAAGATACACAAAACTTCTGAGTATTAATTACTCAAATATTAATTTCTCAATTCTTAAAAATAAGTCTCAAATGTTTTATTAATTTGTTACTCATCTATTAATCTCATACTATTATACAGCAAATGGATGAATATGCTTTCTGTATTTTTTCTGTACATCGTTTAATCAAAACAAAATTCTTTTCTTCTTAATCTGTGGGAGTTAACATATCCTGTTTGCATACATACTTGAGTGATTATTATGTGAGCTCTAACTTTCTAACTTGTTTTAAATATTTTGAACTTGTATGTTGCAGAAAACATTTGCATAATGTAATCACATACAATGTCTTCAGTTATTGTCGGTGTAATCTGAACTTCTTTTAATTTATTATAGCACATGTAACTTCCAAAGATGAAACAAATCTAAGTACAAATATTAACATGCCATTTGATTTTGTTGTACTGGCATTCATCCTAACTATAAAACAATGTTTTTATATCATTTACATTAGTTTACATTACTATGTTATATTTAGAATAGCATTTTCCGATCATGTAATCAACTTTGTGGTAATATTGAAAGATGGTCAAGTGTTCTAAGAATCATTTTATGTATTCATAGATTCTAATAATGATTTTAATATGTATAGATAAAAGGAGTAATAAATTTTGTGCCAAATCGACGTTTCATTATTTACCCAATTTAGTTTAATCCATGATGTCATAAAAAAATATTATAAAAGTTATTTAATATGGGTGATATAAAACATTGCCTTGTTTCTAAATATGATTATTTATTTATTTATCCTTCTTTGTTAGCAATTGTTGGAAATAAAGCCAAATAACATTTTCTACCGATCTGCCCAATGCGTTTTATCATGAAAATTTGTAATAAGCACCTAATTGTCTAAGTTCTTAAATTATATGCATGTGAGGTCGCGCAAGGGAGGAAGGAGTCAGGAAAGTATTGCAAACAATGTATGTTGGTATATTATGACTTTTATTAATAACAAAATATAGAACTATACAACTAATCTCATTTATTGAAAGAGAGCAATGGAATTATATAAATAGGTAGGTTTTTTTTTGTAGCCATGTTGATACATATTGTTTGTCAGAATCAATGTTTAAATCAGCACGACCTTAAACGTACCTATGTGTATCGGAGTACTGTCTTTGATATATTTCAGATAAACAATCTACTCGTTCGTCTTACTCTTTAAAAACATACCTTTTCATAATATGACACGGGAAAATTACATGTTAACTTACATATATGTTGCACGTAATATACAATATGTTCACGTTTGATATCGAAGACCAACTAGGGTTTCATGTTAGTGATTATCCAATCCAAGTACGAAGTGACGCGAGTGTAGACGCCGGGCCAGCCCTTTGTGCCGCACGGCGAGGGGCCGTACGACACCACTCCGACCACCATCCAATTCTGCAGAGT
>DWDU01001650.1:0-14199 GCA_018245575.1 Jemadia suekentonmiller
TCAATCAAACATACATGTGATATGTTACTTAAACAATGGTCATCGAGTTAGTTTTAATTCAGTGCGTGAAGGCACTGTTTTACGACATACATAAATAATATGTACATGTTATAAAATTAAGACATATTAACTAACTTAAAGTAAAACATATTAACTAATTTAAAGTGAGAAAAGTATTTTTTTTGTATTATACACCTGAATAGACGGAGGGGAGAAGTTGGGGTGAGGGTTTGTTAGGGGTGGCGTTATACAAGTCCATACAACAATATGAAAGTTAGCGCTGTCTATTTAGCAATTTATGAAGCTTTTATTGAATTTACTTTTCTCTTTATATAATATGGACTTATGGCGTAAGTATCAAAATCCAATAATGAAACTCTATAATTTCACGTCATTTCAGTAGCCTTCGTTTTGATCTTATAATGTGGGTGTGCGAATTAGATTTCGCTCTTTAATCACCTTATTATAACGGATCGTCCAATTAAAGGTTAACAAAAGTAAAAACAATAGACATCGTTAAAAATATTGAGATACTTTCCACTTAATAAAAGTAAAAGTAAATATTTAAAGGAAATTTTTAAGAAAAAGTTAAATATTTATTGATTCTGTTAATAAAACTTTGTGATAATATTGGTTTTGACGCTTTAAATCTATCCTTGATAGATGCTATTGTGGAAGCCAGGTATGTAGCAGGAGTCACGATGTATGGCTTGTGAGTTGTGCTAACGTCGCTATAAGGCGCGCTACTTACATGTGTGTACAATTTTGGTGCTATAACCACAACATTTTCTGTAACGCCATCGTAATTAGGGGTGGATGGCGCGTTTATTTCCACAGCCCTATCGTTTATAGCATTGGGGTTATTGTTGAATGCTTTCTTCGTGAACAAATCCTTTATATCTTCGTACGATGGTCGCACTGTTGTCAAAAAGTTTGGTGTATCAGTCGGTTTGTATATATTGAATTTACTTTTGTGTGTGTCGTAATTAGTTGGGTATTCCAATGAATAATCATTGTAATATTCTTTAGATGTGTCCGTGTATTGATTATAATTATCTTCTTTGACCGGTTTAATGTTAAAATCTCTTTGCGTGTAATCCTTTTCAAATTGACCATTGTAGTTGTAGTCAATTACTGGATTATTATCTTTAATGTCATATTCGTTTTGGTAATCCTTGAACTGATTGTTACTATCGACATATTTATAATCAGTGTGTTTATAATCATTTTGTTTGGTGTCAATATGATTGTCGTCATTGTCATATCTCACGTCTGCTTTGTATCCGTTTTCGTCAGCTGTGTACGAGACGATTTGGGTTCTTCCATCTGGGAGTCGAACCCGGTACTCCCCGTTCGTAGCGGATCCAGTGCTATGTTGTCTGTGGGAGAAGTCGTCGCCAGTTTTTCTATCTTTCACAGAATAGGAAAACGCGTAGTTTTCACCCTGAAAAGAAATTGGAATGCCGAAATTTCTGTGATTCCGTAGAAAATATAATTTCGTAATATCACTGAGAAACTTGTTGGTTTCAACTTTACCTCATTATACTCTGAGTCATCATTGCCAGCTGGTAATTCATTGTTATCATAGTTTCTTCTCCCATAATCGGTGTCGCTGTTCTAAAATATAAAATAACGTTTATCACGGAACATCAGAATTTGGCTCAAAAATAGTAAATTGTCACCCAGAATTTGATCTCGGTAGTCATCGGGTTTTAAAAATATAACGGTATTTATATTAACTGCTATGTTGATAAATTTGAAAAGCATTGTGCTGGGTACACTTCTAAGACAAGGCATTCCGACTTAGATGTACTTATGGTAATCTCTAACTAAGTAAGTTACTGCAAAGGAATGTCGGCTAGTATTTGAAACTGTTTTGGGTACAAATAGGAGATTGTCCATAATGTTTTATATTTGTATAGTCTGCCACTTGTGCATTTTGCCATTTTGCGAGCGTAACAATTTTGTCGTAACAGGCCAACCGTCAAAGGGTACATGGCTGTCATGATTTTTTAAATAAATCCAATACCCTGATTAAGAGTAAAGCTCAGTGGTTAGTGTTGGTGCAGGTATATTTAATAGTGGATTAATGATGGCGATGACAGTTAAGGTGTATTAGGATAATGGCCTTGGGAGAGGAAATTCAAATATTAGACCGATGATAATGATGCTACTGGTGAAGATAGCGATCAATATGTTTACAATTAAATCAATATGTTTACAATCAAACCAATGTGTTTACAATTAAAATTACATTCAACCCGATTAATTACAACAAAAAGTGGATTAACCATGAAAATAACTTTATAGCTAAGGATCCGTTACCTTATATTCATAATCTATTGGGCTTTGCTTCGCCTTTAGTAATTTATTTTGAGCGTAATCCGATAAAGCCTTGTAAATAGGTGGAAGTGAAGTTCTTTCCTGTAAAATACGAAAACGAAATTTAATGTTTGAACTCGGAACTCTGCGAAATTTGAATTGAGAATTCTGACCCCTTAGAACCGGAAATGTTTTTCGTTTGTTTACTTTAATGCTTATTCGTATACACCATTATCTGACCTTTATAATTAAAATAGAATCTCCTGTTTAGATAACGATCTTAATTCTCCAGTAAGGAGAGGTGTGTTGCGTTCTCGGAAAAAGGCGAACGATAACAAAGTATTTTATTAGAAAAATGCAAAAGTTTTGAACATAAGTAGATCGCTAATTTGTAATTTGTATTCCCATTTTCTATACACGCTGAACACGGCCAATCTGCAATGAAACAGCGTGGTGGAGAATTCTTTAGCCCATTCACTGTCAAGAGAGAGAGCAATGGCCAATAGAACTGCCAGCCATTCTATTCATGTATATTTAATTCTAATAGAAGAAGATAATTTAATATTTTTTTTGAAGAAGCTTTCACTGTAAACTATTGTGATTACGAAAAATTACGATTAAAAAGCTTTCACTGTAAACTATTGTGATTACGAAAAATTACGATGAAGAAGTTTTCACTGTAAACTATTGTGATTACGAAAAATTACGATTAAGAAGCTTTCACTGTAAACTATTGTGATTACGAAAAATTACGCGTAAGTAGTAATTTGCTACTTCAGTATGAGTACAAGAATTTTCCTCCGTGAATTAATTTTAGCAAGGGATATGGGCCAGCTGTTATGTATAAATTTCTGTAGCCTATCTGGAATAAGTCTGTACGTGACAAATCTGGTACAAATTTATTTCGTATTAGGTGTCAAAAATAGTGTAAGTTAACATTAATTAGTGACAAGACTGCAGAAATAGGACTGTTACAATAAATCACTAAATTTAGCGCATAACAATACCATTGGAGAACAATCCCACTATTATACAAGTGCTACCATTTACATATCTATCAATATAAAGCAGATAAGCCTTCTTGAACCTACAATTAACCAATTCAGATGACTAATGATGTACTAATTCTTAATATTTAACAAAGAAAACATCGGCCTCCAGTATGATATACGGTTACATATAGGTACGCACTAACGACACTTAAATGTCCAAATTACTCACTTACCCGAGGTACAAGCGAGCAGCAAATCTAAACAAAAGACCCAATGACGTGAATCGGACCGGATAGTTGATCCATATTCATGGTGTCTATTCAAGCCGATCAATAGTTGGTAAATTGACGAATCTACGGGCGTTGGGATGAAAATGTTCATTGAGTTTTTGTTCGACGTATGTGTACATAATTAATGATACTTTTTAAGGGTTAAAGACAAGTGGCGCGATGACGTATGTCATGTATGACTCGTAGGTATCCCTGCATTCTGATTGTTAATATTAGATTATGCCTAAAAAAGATATTCAATATTCTGATTGCCATATTTATTTATCAAGCATTTCTTAATAGATGGATATGCTAATAAAATACTTCGCTAGCGTAATAATTCAAAAACAGTTATTTTTTCATTTATGAATTATGTATGAGAGTCATTTATGATGTATATTCTGTGCTCCGAAAAATTGAGATCGTATGATATACAAATAAAAACGGAAAACGGCTATATGGTAAAGATAAATTCCCTCAAATGGTAAACATTGGAAGTATGAGAAAACAATTATGTACGTAATCCTGAAAGCGAAAGCCGAATTAATCGGGCTTAAACAGAACAACACCTGCCTTGCAACAATGGCGCTATAATCAATCATACGCCATAAGGGCGAATGGAAGAAAGAATAATATAACGGAATCATTCCAGACGGTGCGGCCACGAAATTAGCTATCACCGTAACAAATCGTTACAACTGTGTCTCCGGAGGAGTAGGCATAGGAGTGTAGTACACTTCCACGACTCGCTTGTTAGTTTATACATCCCACCAAAGAATAGTGGGTGAGCCTATTGCCATACCAGGTATGAATCCGGGCTCCGAGCTGCTATACATATAATGTATAATATTTTGCACGACCTGGGTATCTAAACCAGGATCTTTTGGTCAGCAGTCACGTTGGCAACCACTCGGCCAACGAGTCAGTCAATACAAAATGTTTTAATATCTAAAATATATACACATTAAATAGTCAAATAGCATTGACAGAGTTTGAAATTCAACTTCTCACTCCGTGGGCCTGGTTTCGAATACTGGCGTGACCCTCTTTACAAAATGTTCGTTTTAAGATTAAATATCACATGCTCTAACGGTGAAGGAAAGCGCCGTGACGAATCCAGTATATCTTGGAGTTCTCAAAAGAAAACATGGTTCTTTAAGGCGCCTAAAGTCTGCCAACACGCAGTTGGCCAGCATGGCAAGACTGCGGCCTTAACACTCATGAGAGTGTACATATTTTTTTATTATAAACGTTTATATCTTTGTCTTTTGGAACACATATTTATAATGTTAATCTGGATTAAGGAAATGACAAATTGTTGTACCACCTAATTTTCTAGACGTGAAACCTGGTATATATAAGTACACATCAGATTGTGTTCACTTGAAAAACTTCCATGCTATGTTAATTATTAAATCGTCTGTTTAATGGTTATATTGTAATGAGCACTGATAATTCGCAACTCATCGTGGCAGCAGTCACAATGTAACTCTGACCTTGCCTACATCCCACTGGGCAGTTTTTCAACAATAGCGCACCATAATGCTTCATGACATGAAGAAACTGCACCATCAATATGACAACATGTGACTTTTTATTATGCAATACAATTTCGTATTTTGTCGCTTGATACCGTTTACGAGTGAATTCAACTGGCCGATATAACACTCGAAAGTATGTGTTTTGTTAATTTCTTCTTCTTTCCTGTCGAAGTTATAGTAATTTTACCCAATCCACTTGATTAAACGCGCTGGTGTTATAATTACAGAAAATAATGAACTGTGTTCTCAATTTGGATCAACATTTACACAGACAAAAAAAAACAAAACAAGACATAGGCAAGGCTTAGGAATGAGTAGCATCAGTAAGCTATGACAGCTTTCTATTCATCTGGCATTCTTTTTTCAAAAAAGTATCAGAAGGTTAACGGTTTGCAAATAATGCACAATTTAAAACATCTAATTAAATTTTTTTCTCTGTTCCAGTATGGATGAGTAATATTTCAAAACACACGTTCTCGAAAGTAAATGAAAGCGTTTAAGGATCATTTTTTTACACAGTTCCGTCCGAAAGAACGGATGGATACTACAATTATCGACCATTGAGCTGTTCCAATGGATTCCATGAATATTGATTCTCGGTCGGATCACGTCATTACTCCCTTTTGTTTTGTTTCTATGCGCCAGTGTGGGCTAATTTGCCATTACGCTAGTACTAACGTAACATCACCCCTATAATCCCTGAAGAGGTAAGTAGAAGAATGTAGAACATTTCCAACTGTCACCAGTTATGTTTACGTCCCACAATTAAATAGGTGGTCTATTGCCATACATCGGGCACATATCCAAGCACCGAGTCACTACGAGAAAATCTAAACTAGAAAAATTTAGTAGTGCCCAACCCGCGAATTGAAACGGTGACCTCCCGATCGGCAATCGTACTTGCAACCAACACTACCAGCGAGGGAGTTGGTCTTGTTAGTTCATATAGTTTAGTATTTTCAGAGGCAACGAGTTTTTATGGTTCTAATTAAAACGAAAAAAAAACAAAAATAAATATAAAGACGTTTTTCTATAGATTTAAAAATAATATATTATTATTACCACCAGGTTTTTACTATGTTGCAACGAGCAAAAATTGTGTGTGTGATTGCTGAACAATTACGATACATCCTATATCTATGTATCACTGAAATCTATTATCCTGGCAAATCAGTGAATTCTTTTAACTTGGCAACTCAATTTCGTACGTTTCAGGTGACGATTACTTGGAAAGATTCCATGAAATCATGAATATTAACTCTCGGTCCGGTCCAGCCCATTCCACGCCATTACCTCCTTCTCTCCCTCAATTTATTGATATTTGACTGGCATTTAAAACATTTCGTAGTCAATTGGAGATGGTTGTGATACTTTCACGAAATCGTATAAAATTTGAAATAAATTATACCTATTTCAAACATATACGCCGTTACATTAATCAAGGTGTTGGAAACATAACAGTATTTTTTAACCTAAATATTGACAGCACACCTACTTTATAATCATGCATTAAATAACAATTTCACGTCTATTTCATCTCGCTCAATCCGTTACACGTATTCGTAAGTCATGTGTTGTGTTCTTTCTCATAATTAAATCTAGTTTAATCTGCCATTGTTGTTAATTCTACACAAGAAATGTTACAAAGATATATATAGATCAGTGTCGACATTGTAAATGAACAATGTTGCTTTAGAACAGAAGAGATTATGAGTATGTAAGAACTTACCTCGTAATCGTTGTATCTGTTATCAGCTGCACCATTTCTTCTGGCCTTCAAAACATCGGCGTAAGGGATCCTGTCCGGAACGATTTTGACTCCCTCATAATCAGGTATTGGGGATACCGTGTACACGATAGGTTGATACTGATTGTACCCAAGATAATTTGGCTTGAACGCTACTTGGTTGAGTTGAGATTGCTCTGCTATGGAATTGTTCGCTGGGTTGGGATTGAGGTCACTCCTAGCGATGGTTTCGATCAAAGGACGTGACGTCACTACGAGTGGCAGTCTCGGTCTCGGTGTATCGGTGTTAGGAAACAACACTGGACCTTGTCTGAAAAATGAGGAATATCGGTCGATGCAAAAAGTATTTTAAGTTTTGGAATGTCTCATGTGCTTTATCTTAAGAGTCATATTTCAATGAACATTCAGATGCATTAAAATAGGATTCCACGTATTTGTATAATCCAAGGAGCTATGCACACACTAGTTAAACTCAACTAAATCAAAGTCATGTAATAGATAAATCTCACACTCAAAGTAAGTTCAGGAAATTCGTTAAGATTCGATTATGTCAAAAAACCTATTACTCAATTGCAAATTACATACAAAACATAGACGTTTGGAAATGAGTTGCTATAGATTGCATTCTCCTACACTACTGAAATTGAGAACCACTACCGATACCAAATAACACTGGTTCTATTATTTCTATAGTGCTAACGAGGTTTCTAAACTCTTAATGGACATTGCTGGTCATTTGTTCAACTGGTCGATTTGAAGTTAGTCAATTGATTGATGTTTTGGTAAACGTAAATGCTACCAGTTTAAAACTGCAATTTAACACACAAAATGGGACTCGTGAGGAATGTAAGATCTTGGTAAGATATTAGTTATTGATTTTGAGGTTACAATTTTGACCACATACCTACATTTTATATTAATAAATTGTTATTACTTTGGACAATTTTAAATAAGGCCATTTGATTCAAAAATAGAATTAGCCATTACTGTGCTAACCAGACAGCTTATGAATTTCATTCAGGAATATTTTTATTTGACTCTGTCTTTGGTCGGTTGCAAGCACGACTGATGATCGGGAGGTCCTGTTTTCGAATCCCCGGTTGAGTACTATTGTATATATAGAAATTAGAATGTCTAAATTAGAATTAGAATGTCTGTTAGAATTTTTGCCAGGTATAAGGTAATAGGCTTAGCTCTACACCATGGTGCGACGTAAACTTAGCCGGTGTAGTTTGGGGGTGTATAACAGTCCTTTCGCTACTTATAGATAACTTTACATCTAGACGACGAATAAACTCCAATAGTCATTACAAATAAAATATGCTGAGTTCATATCTACCTCACAACCCCTCACAACCTCGACTCCCACACAGTAAAAGGCAATATCACCACGAGGCCAATCAACTGTCTGGTTTATCAGCTGTCTGCTTACTTTAGCTCAGTGTCTATTACAATTTAGATCCAAAAATATCATTATATTTCTTGCGGGATCAATGAACATGTGCCCGTTTTCTTTTGGTCGTTATATATGAATGATAAATAGTTCTCGACATGCTATTTCTGTTATCGAAATTACAATTTGAGTGAAATAATTAATTAAGGTCATCATTCAGATATGTATCTGACCGGAAATCGAACCTACAATATTGAACAGCAAACGGGTTTGGTGTGTATACACTAAATGCATTTACGCACATTGCCATACAAATATTAATTTGGTTAATTTCAAATTTCCAATTCATTTGGGATCAATTGCAATGATATAATAACATGTATTGTTTTGCAATGTGGACACGTATTGTTTTGATTACAATATTTGATAATACAAAGATTTTAATTATACATCTTTGTGTATATATTGAATGATCGGCGATCCAATGGTTACAAATCTGACTGCTGTGTGCAGTTTTGGGTTCGATTCCCGGCTGGGATACATAAATATTTGTATGAATAGCATAATTATTTCTTTTGCAGCGATCTGTACAATTTTCGAGATGTTTAGTTACAATAAGACAATCTCATTCTAGTTTAGGGTTAGATAACCGTGGGACCGAAATATTGTAGGAAAATATAAATTTCAATTCTGTACGTCGCACGTAATAAATGGAAAAATTGTTGCCAAGTAGTACGAGTACATTAAAATAACAAGAGTTTGGTACTAAAACATCTTACAGTCTGCTACCATAACTGAGTCCGTGCTATGGTATAGTGTAGTGTTGACCTTGTGACCCGACTGTCATGAATTCGTTGTCTTGAGATACGTAATACGCCTGTAATTCTCGAAGGGGTAAGCAGAGAAATGTAGTACACTCCCTATGTTTTATCAGCTACGTTTGTGTTCACTATGGAATAGGGGGTAAGTCTATTGATGTACACCGGGCACAAATTCAAACTACGAGTCACTACTAGACATTTGTACTAGAACATCTAAGTTAGAAAAATCCAAAAGTACCTGACCCGGGTTTTGAACCCAGGACCTCTCGATCGGCATACGCTCTTGTAACCAACACGACTAACGAAGCAGTAGCCCTGAGATATTGTTACTTTTCTATTATTAATTACACCAGTTGATTTGTAAACCACGAAAAAGCAACTCACTTGGTAGGTTCGGGATTCTTTATCTCCTTCAAATATTGTTTGATCCCATGCGAATGATGATTAAAATTCCTGGGCGCGAGCATATTAGATGGAGTCGGTAATTCTTCTGCATTTATACGCGACATACACAGAAAGAGGAACACAGGTATTGACTTCATATTCCCTGGCTGGATGTTTCTGGAACATACAAATTTAAAGAGATACATGTAAGTATTGTTATTTATAATAAGTAAATGCAATGACAGTGAAGTCATACATCAGACATCATCGTAATGTTATCTGTGTGTTATCTGTTCAACTGGTCTATCAGATTGAGAAGGGCTAAAACAATCGATTCCCACGTTGCTTGACCGTTACTGTACCCGTTACTCGCTTAACTTCGCACATCTCTAGCGATATGTAAAGTTAAGCGGGGTAAAGGTAAGCAGTATTCTCTTGTTCCGCTGTTGTGGGAGAGCCTAAGGGTGCTGATGTGCCCAGCAGTGGAGTGAGAAAAAGGTTACCTAATTTTATTACGTAGTTCAATGGTTCACGTAATGTTTTTTCATAATATTACTCTTATAAATAATATAACTAGTGGTTGCTATTACGCGTCAATTGTCAATCTACTAATGTAATCACGAGTAATAAAATATAGGTACGAGTAGGTACATATAAATTACAAAATAGTCGATAACTAACAACGTTATTGCCTACGTTCAAATTTCGAATTAATTGGGAGTGATTAAATGGCAGTTCATGTAATTTTAATTTGAACCTTAGTTTAGGGTAAATATTGTCACGGCATTATCAGGGTATATAGGTTAAATATTGTTTTATATCAATGGTTTCAAAATTGATTTTGACGCTTCAATGGTAAAACATCATATTCACAATATTCTCTGACAACTTACGCAAAAATGTTTGATAGACAGGTCTACCAGTTTAATTTTATTTTGTTTGTTAAACGTAGCATCACGCCTGTAATCCCCGAAGCGGTAGGCAGAGGAATGTAGAATATTCACACGTTTTACCAGTTAGGTACATATACGTCCCACTATGGAATAGGTGGTGGGCCTACTGCCATACACCGGGCACATTACCAGACTCCGAGCCACTATTAAACTATTAAAAAATCTAAATTAGAAAAAAAAATATAATGCCCAACTTTAATTTTATTTGTTAACATCTAAGTTATAGGCTACAGGTAACATATATTGCTATATAAGTTTTATGGGGAAAGGTAGCGATCCTTCCTAACAAAACAATATATTTATTACCATTATAGTATAACCAAAAGATATAAACAATACAGGGCCTAAAAAATAAATTCCTGTCAGCCCAATCAATGGCTGAA
Organism: Jemadia suekentonmiller; assembly: GCA_018245575.1. Taxonomy (NCBI): domain Eukaryota; kingdom Metazoa; phylum Arthropoda; class Insecta; order Lepidoptera; family Hesperiidae; genus Jemadia; species Jemadia suekentonmiller. Next base: position 10,806 of record DWDU01001650.1, read on the forward strand.
AATAAAAAAACCAACATTGGTGCGGCATTTGTTATCTTGATTGCATCATTGTCTTTGGTGCGAACGCGGCTGTCACAGATAGCGGCTATATTACGCGTTGTCATGGCAACGGTATTGTTTCCCGCGCTCGCTCGCTATAATGGCGATTTGCATATTCTGTAGACGTACGAATTTAGCGCGGATTTTCGATGTAACGCCTCGAGTACACTGCGTCCATTTTTTTGTAAGTCTTTCGGTGTAAATAATTCTTGGAGAAAAATAAAATACCAGAACAAAAGTCCTGATTTTATATTTAACAATATTTTAATTGCACAATAAATACACATTATAATTATTGTTCATACGTTTTTTACAACACTAAGTTTGTTCTTACAGATCTATTTAATTTAACGAATAGAATAAGTAATTAGCTTTCATATTTCTCACCTCACATCACAGATTCGACCTTCATAGCTTTAAATTAGCCTAAACGCAGTCGCTTTATGTACGCAAGAAAAACGCGTGTTTAATACGTCAGGAACGTTGTCTTTATTTGATCGTGTGTCGCATATTTGAATAATTAACCCTATTTACTGGTAGCTAGCGTAATGGGAAATTTGTTTTGTAATTTTGTACTGAAATATTTGAGTTTATTACCATTACGAAATATCTTAGTTATAAATTATTTTATTATACCTATACCTACAAACAGATCTATAATTGAGGCAAGGGTTTGGAGTTCTCATATAGACAACTAAGTCAAAATAATAAGTAAATACTTAATATAAGTTATAGCAGCATTTGTGTAGTGTTGTCAACTTGCTATTTTTTAAATTTATGTGCAAGTTTTGTATAAAAAAAATGAAATTTTGCATTTGCATAATATAAGTATAGGAATACTGTAAAGGATTACATGTCATTACTTTTTTTACTTTTGACAAAAAAAAAATATATTTATCTCTTTCGTCTCGTTTCAGAACCAAGAAAAGTTATCCTGCTTTTTCGTTAAAACTCATTTACTTAAATTAAATACCTGAGTATACCTTACCTATTTACAAAACAAATAACTTACCTTGTTTTATTTAATCTGTAGCACATATAAAGTCGGATAATTTTATCTTTCACATAAGTAATCAGAAGTCACTACCGTTTTAAAAGAAACGTATGAATTTAAAAATAAAAAAAACACTAGATAATAATACACTCAAAGCTTTCAAAGTCTATTTGTTATAAATAATAAAAATATTTGTACTCGTTGAATGTTCGATAAATATGAAGTGATGCGATAAATTTTTTTTTGAAGTATGAAGAAGACGTAAAAAATTGCGGTGTAAAAATTCAAAGTGGTTGAAGTTTATGGCGCGAAAGTCGATTGCAAAGTGACAGACCCGTTGGAGCTACGTAGTTTTATTACGGAGTTCTTTTCATTGAAAGTATGCCTATTATAAGTTTTATAACCCTATCTCATTAACGTTTCGCCTCTTCTGTTACTTTTCCTTCGAGATCTTTTCTGACACTTACTTTGAAATGGTTTCATCTGAGTTTGTTTTCAAAGGATTACGACTTCGTTTGCTTTTAATATGATTCAATATTGATCTCGATTTATTGGGTCATCTGTGCATTATGTCCGCCTTTTTAGTTTTCATTGTGATTTTTATATCGTTATTTTGGTGTTCTTTTCTGGATTGTAAAAGGCACTGAAAGCTAGATACCGTCGTCCTGAGCTTACTATTCGCTATAGACATAATTGAATGTAAAAAAACAATTGATTACGTAACGTTATGTTAGTTCACACCTATAACAGCCGTAGATGAGGGACAGGGCTGTAGGACTCTCCCACGATCCACCAGTTAGGTTTACGTCTCACCATGGAATAGAGGATGAACCCATTGCCATAAACCAGAAACAAATTCAGACACCAAGCCACTACTACAAACATCAAGTAAATACTCTATCTTAGAAAAAATCACTAGTATCCGCCCTTAGAATCGAACTCAGGACCTTTTGAATAGCAGTCACGTTTTGAAACCATTAATGAGGCAGTCTTATTTACATTTTACATTTACTTTATTTACATGGCGTTTGTATATATCTATAAAAAGTATAAAACGTGAGGTCAAAAATTGTAGGTAACGTTTTGCTGCTTAGCAGTCACATTGAAGGTTCCTTTTATTGATTCACATACTAAAAGCATTCGATCCAAGTATATATTAGCTGTAAAAATCTATATAACTTTTAACATACGACAGTATGTATTTATAAAAAAACCGTGAATTAAAACTTGAATTGTGTACATACATATAACGTGGTTATAAGCAGAATATAGTTTATTAGTTATGAGTTCAGTTTCCCATTTCGTGAGTCTGGAGCTCGAATTTTACAATGTGCGTTATCAAGATTAAATATCCTTTCTAAATTGTCAAAGGAAACATTATGTAGAATTACAACCGTCATAAATATATCTATGAAATGTTTTCCTCGATGTCTAGTGGACATCGCACATGAAGATATAATTGTTATTATATGTATAAGAAATTCTTCAAGTGAAAAGGATCCATTTGTGAGTATTTAGTTCATTTATACGTATGTTAAAACTGGTCTGTTGTTTTGGTGGTCAGCGAACCTGATTTCTGCGGCGGGAGTGACAGGATCGATCCCCACCGAAAGCAAATATGTGCGTAATGAGCGCGGATATTTGTTCTGTCTGGATGTAAATTTGCTCTATATAACTGTGTGTAAAAGTCAACCATTTGATAACCATACAATTGCCATATGGCATTAAGTACGCCCTTGTATCCCTTAGGTGTCGGTGTACAATCAGTGTAAAAGGCAAACGGAAACCCCATAAATGGACATGACAATTTTGAATCATACGTTTCTTTTATAATAACCTTTTATATTAATTAAAAATCATGTATTCTTTATAAACTTTATATAGACATTTTGATTTTACTTACCGCTGTGGAATGCGTCGATCAGCACATTCATAGTTTAGAAAACAAAGAAGTTCCCATGCCCTGCGATGTAGTCATTATTGATTTGCTAATAATATTGCATCTCCTTCTATCGTTTATAGGTGACAGAGATGGAAGAGTGGCAAAGGGTTACGAACCGTTGATTAATTACACCGTAAGTTTAAACCGTTGTCTGCGGGTTTTAATGTAATTAACGTTATATAACATCCACACCTTCAGTGACTTTGAAAAGTATGAAAATTATTTAAATTGCTAATAATGATTTTATACTTTGTAACATGGCATAATTTAAATAAGTAATAATAATAAGAGTTTAAATATGATTTAAAATGTAACATCACGACGTAATCCCTGAAAAGGTGGGCAGAGGAGTGTAGTACATTTTTACGTTTCACCAGTAATGTTTAAGTTTCGCAATGGAATAGGAAGTGAGTGTATTT
>DWDU01001651.1:0-14196 GCA_018245575.1 Jemadia suekentonmiller
GTGAAACGTGGGAGTGTACTACACTCCTCTGCCTACCTCTTCGGGGATAATAGACCTGACGTTACTTTTTTTTAACAATTGCTCATATTATTATCAGTGACTCTGTCAGTAAACTTATCTACAATAGAAAAAACGATAAGTAAGAGTCTATGAATAATAATGCACTGGATTACATTCTATGTCATTTTCAATTATCGTAACATCAACGTAGCGTCACGCCTGTAATCCCCGAAAAGCTAGGGAGAGGAATGTAGTACACTCTAATTTTCAACTATCATTACGCAATAATAGTAACAGGGAGTCTCGGTCGTGGATTCTTTGTAGAGCAAGACGATCCGAGAGAGCTGCGCCGCAGATCCGCTAAATTCGTGCCACGAAACCGCAGTCGGCGCTTTATGTGGTGCCAGTTGTGTAATCTACTTACTTCTTTCCTTGTTAAAGGTTGAGCTTGCATTGTTTTAACTGTAACTGAGAATCTAAAAGCACTTAGCTACTATCAAAACTTGCAACGGAGTTTAATAGAAAATAATGTTTTATTACAAGTAGCACTTCTAATATAACATCGTGATCATTTATTTTGTCGTCAAAATATTTAATGCAAATCACTTCTTAGAATGAGTGGAGTTAAGGCCATCAATTACCACGTTGACCACATAAGGCCTAACAAAATTCAAATACCGTGGGGTACATTGTGAAGTCTTAAATTTTGCCTGATGAATGGCTCGTTAGTTGTGTTGGTTGCAATCGCGACTGCCGATCGGTAGGTACTGGGTTCCATCACCTATTCCATAGTGGGATGTAAATGTAACTCATGAAACGTGGGAGTGTACTACATTACTCTGCCTACCTTTTTGGGGATTACAGGCGTGATGTTACGTTTTGTTAATTTTGGCAAATTTCTGATGATGTTTCCCATCATTGGTGCAGAAAGAAATGATATTTAATCGTAAAATATATATAAAAATATGCACACCATTAATATTATTTCACAGTTTTGGTGTAAAATCAAGCATGAAACATTTCAACCTGAAATAGAATTGAGACGTCAGTTGAATTTACAGATGCATGGCTCTCCCTGAGGACTAAATTAGATCAGCTCGTGTTTAGATGTGTCTATCTAACACATTATTATACAATATAAACACTGCTGTATTACGGCAGTCGTAAGTGACATTGACAGCGTATAATAACAATTACTTAACGATACGTCTGTAATCCCCGAAGGGGTAGGCAGAGGAGTGTAGTCACTTCCTCGTTTTACCCGTTACGTTTACGACCCACTATGGAATACGGGGTGAGCGTATTGCCATACACGTGGCATTTAAGACAGAGATATTACTAGAAATTTCTACTAGAAAATAAAAGTTAAAAAATCTATTACAGTAGCCGACCTGGTATTTGAACCCAAGACCCCTCGTTTAGCAGTCACGCTTCCTACCATTTGATTAACGAAGCAGCATATAACAATGATTTGAATATCTGCCTTTTACTGATATTTTGAATTTTAGTAATATACCATTCCTACTTTGACGTAAAAACGTACACTTTTACAGGATATAGATATGTATGTATTTTCGTAGTACTGTGTACAAGAAAATTTTCTTTCATGAAATTGTTCCTCGTGTCGTGAAATCTGGGTGTATTTTCTCCTTTATACCGTTACTAACAATTTCCAACGTGGAGACGAATCAAAGAAAGCTTTCCAATGAGTGCAATTCTTTGTTCCGTTTAAAACTATTGTTTGATATTTGAAAGAGGGGAAAAAGGGCGCCCTATTGAACCATGAATCAATGGGCGGATCTCGATTTAGAAGATCCATTTGAAGTGGAATAATTTTCTTTTTGGAAATCTCTGTGAAGCAAAATGAACTTGCCGTGTATGTACATATATTTGCATAGAACGTGTAGAGAAACGTTTAAGTAGAAAGTCCAGCTAAATGCCGGAATGTAGGAGTGCTTTTTGCTTTGTTACACAACAGTAACTATAGTATGAAAGGAAATGATTTTCCATTTCTCTTACTGCGAGGTCGCAGAATGACGCATTTTGTCATAAGGTCCAGTTATAGAGAATTACGGATTCTTGTAATTGGCGTATTGTCGTAGTTCATCGATTTTTATGTGTACTTCATTTATACTTTTGAAAGTAACAATAACGACAGCTTTTGCTTTTCAAATAGTAAGCGATAAAGACAATGTATATTTTAACTTATGTATATTATTCGGGTTGTAATACTAATGGCCAAGGGATTTATTTGAAATATGTAATGTTTATCTAAATATATTCAACGTCTGAGCAAGTCAGTTTTAATAAGGATATAGATATTAGGCTCATAAAATTTCAGATAGTTTATATGTATGTTAGCGATCTCCCATGTAGCTATTGACTATCGATCAGTTGAAACGTCGTAAGTACTAATAGCGATTAAATTTAGAAACGTGTATGGTTACCGGTACCTATATAATCGCACCCACAGTTAAGAATATGTCCACTGCTACAACATTCTCCAATGCTCATTTCAGACAGGTGCCAACCGTCATATTGTTTCTAACATATTGCTAACTTAGCAATCTAACAACTTTGGGAAATCTTATTCCTACATTTTCAGTACGTTATTCACGTCATATATCCTCTATATAGAATTTGTTTAAAAATATTGTAGTAAAATGAAATATTTCATTTAGTGAACTAAAGCGATAACAATTTTTGTGGTGTAATCTACCTAGTGATACGTGACTTCTATGAGCAGTACATAAATTTTATATAATTTTGGTGGTCAAAATTGATTAGAAACTTCAATGACAATTTCTCCCGGATTATTTCTGCAATTATAGTACATTTAGAAGAAGGTAGTTTTTGTGCGATTATAATAGATTTATTGACACAGCAATTGACGGAAACCGGCAGCTGCTGATGATGGTGAAGCAATTTGGTATGTAGCTTTGCATATTAGGGTTGCTGTCTAATTTTATAGACGTGGCGAAGTTTTGTTTGATTCTATATTATATAACAGATATACGGCCTAAAAGGAAGTTGATACAATTAAATAATTCTCTGTTAATAAAACAAAGTTCACGGTAGCCTAACAAAAAAAATATGTACCTATGCATTTCTTGGCTAATTTTCAAACTTAAAGCTGCCATTGTATAGATATTTGTCCAGTATCCAAGAACTTTGTGATTTTCAAATGTAACAAGCTGTAATTGTTTTTTATCACTGAGAACATAACAATCTACGTGCGTATTATGATAGTTGGCTGTAACAATAATACTAGAGGGTATGTGCGAGGGTGTACAGTGCGATTGTGTCCAGGTTACTCCATTATCGCGTCCAGTCGCACGATACTTTCAGTACAATGGACGCAGCAAGAAATAAACGACTGTCTGCAAAAAGGACACACTCAAAGTTCTTTATTTCAAGGGATTGTACCAGCGAAGTGCGGTTTAATTGCATGGTAGAACTTTCACAGTTCCACACTTTTATTTGCTTTCGATGAATTTAGATTCGATTTCTTTAGCGCGCCGCGCCGCGCCGAGCAAGCGCGAGAAATAATATAAGAATCGATGCAATTTCCTCCGAGACGTAAGTAGTTTTTATAGCAACAGTTTTAAACTGCGATACTTAATTTAAAGTTGGTTAGGTACGTATCGGGGCGTGTTTTTAAATGAATCGAATGTACACCGGAAACGTTGTTAGTGCGGTCTGAGTTGGGAGTTGTCTAAAGTAGCCATTGTTTTTGGTTCAACGTTTGTCGAGTACCTACCTACTCGCGTTAGCTTTCAGTGGACGGCGAGGAAAGAAGTCGGGGTGCGCGGGAGAGACGCTTCCGCTTCCGTTGCTGTTAGCTTATCGCGCGCCCACACCACTCACCTATGCGCGTCCCAAAGACAATAGTGAGGCAATAAAAGTTTTATCATCCACTATGATTTTGGAAAGATTTTGTGAGATAACTTCTATTAAAATTTCATTTTATTCAGACAGTTTGGACGAATTCTTGCACTTTATTGACCTACGAAATAAGGTTTACTACGTTAGCGTTAAGGAATTTTTCTTCAGCACCGTCAATTCTTCTCCCTCTCTTTGGCGATTATTCGAAATACTTTTTGTTCCGAAGACAAAGGAATTGAACTGTAAATATTTCACTGAAAAAATAATTTATTCGTCAGCTTTATAGATGTTAAAATTCAGTTGTTTTCTGAGGATTTACTTTGTTTTGTCAATTCCACAAGCAGAGGGTCAATTCATTGTAGCCAATCAAATGAGTTATATACATACATCATATAATATTTGAAATACGATGGGCGATTTTGTCAACTGAAAGAATTTCTTCGTCACAAAGGAAACATTTTACCTGTTTATATTTTGGACGTTTGTGGACGAGGAACAGTCGTGGTTAGGGGTTGTCGGTTGAGATAAGAATCAAATAGATGTTGTTTCGCTGCATGGAACTCTGTCGCGCAGAGCATATGCAAGTGTTGACAAATGGTGTCAACATCTTGACACTTGCCACTGAGAAATTGCGATTCAAGCCCAGATTACAGGGAACTTATGCGATGTATCTACGTCTACAATGGTTATATGTCACCTCATAAACACATTCTATGTAATTAATTAAGGCCGATAATACCTGATTGCAGTAATGCAATTCCCTGACTAATTTGAACGTTCAATTTGATTCGGACTCTATACGAAATACATTTTTATATATGTATATGTATAGTTTTTTGCAAATAGCGTTCATGATATTTCATCAGCGCTACACATTTCTAGCATAAATCTGACCAAAATATTTTAATAGCCTTAATACGGTCAGACACGTTACAATGAAAACATGTAACAGAATTTATTTAATTTAAAACTAAAATACGTTTTAAGGCTTTGTGAAAAAGCACATGAAAACGTGGGGGATAGTGCTCGTAACAATATAAAATATTTCTGGTAATATTGTGGTTACCTGCGACAAGCACATGTGCGGTATTTCCAAAAAGAATTTTGTAAATAATTGCTTTTGTATTGTATTCCCGTTCCAAATGTGTGCGTGTGCCAGCGGTGAGGGAGTCGTAACGTATAGTAGTTTTGTTTTAAAAAATTGTAATTGAGTGGACAGTGCGGTTTCGTTTGTAACGAACTGGTGTGTATTGTGCGTCTATATTTTTTTTCATAAAACGCTAAACGATTCAAGACTATTGGTACGCGGTAGGTACACATTTTACCTGAAATATGTTTCGGCTGATGTAACAGTCACGAAACGTATTTTGGCAGTGCGATAAGGAAATGACACAAAGAAAACAAACTACAGTCTGGCTCGGCCGAAAATTTGTGAGGGAGGAAACGGGAGAAGGCGCGGGAGAAGATAGCGGATGTCAAAGTTATTGGAACGATGTCAGAGATCGCTCGGAACGGATATCTATCTACCTTTACACTGCTTCCTCGCTCATAGGTATCGCTGCCAGTGAAATTATTATTACAGCCCTCGCGACACTGGCCAGCGAATTGTATCTTGTAAAAATTGTTTACACTGAAAAAATTGTAAAGCAATTCATATTTAACGTTTACGATAAATATATACGTGTATAGAACCAATTTTTATGTTTTATAACATGTGCTGTCAACCCTATTCTACAATAAGGGACATTTGTCTTAAATTGACGGTTCTTCAACAAATTCGAAGTACAAAATACTTTCATTAAAAACGATGTACATTGATATAGACTCGAGCTGAAATCGAGGTCTGCTGAATGTCCGAATGGTCTCAAGAAAATAAGAAATATTAGAACATCTATGTACATATGTAGGAATTACAAAATTTATAGGTAATAGATATTATACTAAGCTTTTTTTTAAACAACCCTCACCTGATAATCTGAGGGGCTGTGATTAAGAATTCCAATACGATTAACGTTCTTCACAGATTGTACGGACATGCCACGCGAACGCGATTGACGCATTATCTTTTTGTCTTCGCACAGCCTTCCAACGATTTCTATGGGCGACCCATTTAATTTAACGGACAATGTACCTACAGTGCAGAGGAGCGATTTGTCAAGGGAATGAATTTCAACAAAGGGCTTATTCATTTGAATGGCAACTTGTTGTACGCGACCGTTTTAATTTCATAAGTCGTTTATCATAATCAACGGTGGGAGGGGGTGTCCACAACCCGTGTCACTGTCTCCACGATTGCGTTGAAGGAGACGTAACATACCCTCGGACAATGCGGATATTTTGATCGTGGACTGTTTAATGCGTCCATCACGTATGCCCACTTTACGTCAAGAAAACCTTCTGTTAATATTGTTTATCAAACGTAATAAAACCGCCAATCAGTGGTTAGTTGTCTCAATCTCTATTCAGAGTTGCGTAATCATTTTTTGTCGATTTGATATTTTTAGAAACTTAAGGTTTAAATGTTGCGCGTGTACAAATATATTTGATACAATTATAAAAGGTATTGATTTATTTTCAAACATATCGTATTAAAAATATCGTGTAATAGTAGAAATGTTAATTATTAATGAGTTTTAAACGATAAGGCCGCCTATTGATTACATTTCATTGTCTTTATAAATTGTAGTACAATTTATTTGGTTTAAACCAAAATGAGTAATCTACTATCTATAATTAAATTTAAAAAATAACTTAATTAATCTGAATTATTCTATTTGTTTATATAATCTTTACATATTTAAATGATATAAATGATAACACCAAATATTCTAACTACTTTTAATGATTGAGACGTCCGCCTACATAACACATGGTCCGGCGCGTACATCCTTCAGAATAAAATAAATAGTTCTAGGAATATATGATGTCAAAGTTATCCGATGTCAAATACACCTACACCGATGGCAATGGCGATGGCATTCAATATAATTGTCTTTTGTAATTATCGTTGCCTAAAAGTAATTAAATTGAATCGGAGACTATGTAAGCAGTTTAAAAAACTATTTTACCAATGATCACTATTCTTACTTCGCTTAAAAAAAAGGCACATCAGGAAAGCGAGTAATAAATTGGAAATACATAATTATTTGGAACTTGGTTTTTCTGTTATCAGAATTACATAAGCAGATTCGTTTGTGGGCTAGAATTATCCTCTTGAGTCAATTAGCTACTGCGCGTAAAGCCAGTTAGGCATGTTTGGTTTAGCGAAAGCTCGTTTTAAGCTCGTGTTGTTCAGTACAGACGCTTCAAAATATGCACTGTAAATAATACACATTTGGTTTGTATGTTGCGTTTGATTAGGCCTCCTACATTTATATTACAATATACGGCTAGATATTAATACAGTGGTTATTAAACGTAACATCACGCCTGTTGTCCCCGATGAGGTAGGCAGAGGAGTGTAGTACACTCCCACGTTTCACCAGTTACGTTTACGTGCCACTATGGAATAGGTGGTGAGTCTATTGCTATGCACCGGGTACAACTCTAGACTCCGAACCACAACTAGAAAATCTAAATTAGGAAAATTCTGTAGTGCCCAACTGGGAATCGAACCCAGGATCTCCTGATCGGTAGTCGACCTTGCAACTAACACGACAAACGAGGCAGTCAATGATTACTATGATTCAATGATAAATCATGTAAATAATTAACATATATTTTATAATATATAATAATTAATATATAATTATAAGATTATGCCGATCTAGAGGTCATGGGTATAAATCCCGGGTCGTTCAAAACATATTGAATTTTCCTAAAATTAAATTTTCTAGTAGTCCCACAGAGTTAGGATACATGCCTGGTGTATGGTAATACGGTAGACTCACCACCTGTTCCATAGTGAGACGTAAACGTAGCTGGCGAATAGTGGGAGTGTACTACACTTCTCTGCCTACCTCTTCGGCGATTACACATGTGATGTTACGTTTATATCGCCATTATAATGGTTTATATCATCGTTCAGTTAGATCATAAGACAAACACGTATATTTATAAATCTTTGGAGTAAAAGCATACACAAAGTTTACCTTTATAAAGCTTTGATTATAAGAATAGAAACAAGCATTAAATAATAAATTTATAATAACAACGAAAATCGTCAAGATTTGGACTGTATTTTTTTATAATTATTTGTTTAAATGTAAACATTATTTGTTATTCGTGACTGCGTCCTTGCGGAAGACTATACAACTTCCATGTAAACTTTCATTTCACAGTTCGTTATTTCAGACATTGATTACAAAGGAGTATTCTAAATAAGCTTTTCTTTTTGAGGGCTCAAGATCGAGTAATTTAAACAAAATCAGTTCAACAGCTATATGTGTGGATAGTTTAAAGAATATTTTATTTATGTTAAGAATGTAGTGAACAAAATACTGATGGAAACATATCTATCTTGATCGGAAACACAAAACTGAAACTTTTTGAATATGTACTTAATACTGAAATCTATGCGACCAATGTTCAATATTTTGTTATAATTTTTCGAATGTTCTGTTTATCGATACTATAAAGTAACGTAGCATCACGCCTGTTATTCCCGAAAAGGTAGGAAGTACTGCGCTTCCATGTTTCTGAACGATCCAAAATTTGAACCCAGGACCGCTCGGTTAGCACTCGCGCTTGCATCCACTTATTCAAAGAAGCGGTCAAACTGAAATTTAGACAACAAAAAAATTATTCATTTTTTATTACAAAAGTATTTTGGGGCTTTATGCTAGAATAACATACGGCCGGCTTTTTGAAAATAGGTGCGCGATTTTATGTTCGGCGTCTTTTTTTTCGCGAATGCGCGCCGGCGCCTGCACGACGAGTATTACGTTCAGTAAATAAGTTAGGATACATTTTAGTGAAACCTTTCAGCTTCGTGTTCACTGTATTTAACGTAGCAACGCTGAATTCGCATGGTATAAATAATATTGGTATAGACAAAGCTAAAACCTGTCCTTTCTATTACAGGAGAGATTCGGCCCGTCAGTGGTTCGCTAAATAGCAGGTGCCAGCTTACATTTCTAATCTAATACGCTCGACTCTATGTCTACACTGAATGCAAAATTGGACTGTATTGCGCTGGTAACTATGACTATTATACATATACGTTTACACCTGCCCGACACTGACTAACCACCCGTGCACCAGTTTCAATATGTTACAGTAACGATTCTGTTTTAGAATATAAATTAACCGAGTTTAAATCAACCCCTGTCGGTTCGTTTGAATGCAGTTCGGAAGTAAATGCTGCACTACTTGACAATTCTGTTCCGCGAATGTGGTCCCCTGTCAACAAGGCGATTTGCATTCACTATTACCTAATGATTGGACGACTGCGAACTTTGATATTGTGGATGAATTTGCGCATTTTCTATTCCCGTAGGCACATAGACGATCACGAACGGTCCGGTTTTATGGTCAATAAAATTCATAAATGATTTATGTGATGCATTTTGATTTGATTTTTAAGGTTTTCAATTTGTTCAACAAATTGCTTATATTGTATCACGATTAAATTGCCATAAGGCAATGAAAATTCTTATAATTCGTGATTCATGTTAATTATTGATTTTGGATACTGTGGTATTGTATAATTCTTGTTACTCAAAAGTAACTGTCGTCTTGTTAATCCATAGTCGTATATAAATGTAACTGGTGAAACGTAGGAGTGTAATACACTCCTCTGCCAACCACTTTGGGAATTAAAAGCATGATGTCATGTTTTTTTTGCAATAGAGCGTAACATGTCGTAAGTTGCATAAGAAATTTAATTATAAGAATAACACAGCTCCTCTTCTGTAACATGGCAGGCAAGGCGTTCAATTCATTATTAAAGTCATCCGTACGTATTATTACTTCTAATACATACATATAACTTTCAAAATTCAGATCAATTAACAATAACATCGGTAGTAACGATTGCATAAAATAAAATATCTTTGCGATTGTTTGCTAGTTTCAAATTGAAAATTTGTTATCGGATATAACTATACAAAGTTTGCTTTATTTTCCTAAGGCCGGGCCGTTATTAGTTATCAAGGAATCATAAGGTCGATTCAGTAGCAAGTGGCACGCAATCTATTATCTCTCGCAGACGTCCCGGCGATCGAAATCTAAATAATAAAGATCGCGGCCCATCCCATCCGTGGGGTAGGCTTAGCCGTACGAAATTGGTGTAATAAAAGAGGAATGCCTGCAAAAGTTTCGCAATAAAGCCAACGAGTATCGACTGTTAAGAAGTAAAGAGTTCTCGAGTATAATGGCCCATGTACATAAGTCGTGGTTATTTATACTAGTTTAAACTTTGCGGTGATTTCGCTCGGTGCCGCCCGCGATACAGAAAAATTGGCGCAATAAGTAAAATGTTTTTTTATTTATTCAGGAACGCGCTCACGCTTGGTGTTTTTGCGTATTGGTTCCTATTTCAGTACGCAATGAGAAATGGCCGAACAGTTGGTATCTTGGTATATTTGGATTTTTTTTCTACTCTATGTAAGTAGCGAGCGCACAAGCCGCTTAATGTTAGGTGTTCACTATAACCGATAGACATTCGTATTCGTTGCTAATAACACTAGTGGAAATCAGTCAGCGGTATATTTGGCAACAGATATAAGCCTGGTGATGAATATTCACAGTCGGACCACGGGCGGAAGACTAGATTCTACAATGGATAAATACAACCACTCTGTAACCCAAAGCTTGTATAATATATAATTTAGACAATGTATCTGCTCGTATTTACCAATATGGGTCCCACAGAAATCCGTTTCGTGTTTGGTTTTATGTGGTACTTTACTTCAGTGATATAAGGTATAATACGTATACAATAAAATACGTTTTTCTTCAGTTGCAACATTTATATAGTTATTTGTTTTAAAAGATTTGAAATAATTATTTTTGGCGCAGGTCAACTTTGTGTATGCGCTTGTTTGTCCACCGTGTAATTCAAGATCTAATCTTCGAAATACCCCGCGGACGACGCTATAAGTATTTCACTGAATAGTGGTCGAAGCTTAAGAGCTCGTAACGTCGGAGATACGTCATAACAGTATAAAAATTTCATATCTTTCTTTATTCTGGGACTGATTTCATCTTTGAAGTCGAGCGGCGCGTCCAATTCGATGTCAGCCAGGCCCTCTTAAATTTTCGTGCAAAACTTGGAATTTGCGATCGCAATTTTCTCTATAACGTAAAAGGCAAAGTTGATAATATGTCGCGGTATGTTAAATAAAATTGGTGTGGCGACGTTAAAGTTATAAAGATTTGAGTAGATTTGCATGTTTCTGTAGCAAGTAATAGAAATACTGATCACTGTAAGACTGTGGAAGACACTAATAGAAACAACGCATCTGTAATGAAAACGAGTTTAATTCGTTTAATTAATTTATGTCAAAGAGCTTAAATGTTATCATTAGTTAAAGTGAGGTTATTTAATATACTACGAAGACCGCTTTCGTGATTATGCGAGCTACACATAAGCCTAAGACGCACTGTCTTTTCTGAGACGAAACAAATCGACGCAAAGACGCTACAGCGGCGTACGTGAGGGATGTCGGTGTATTAGTGTCTAATGGGTGCCAATAGACAAATTATGGGGCTCATGTAACCTTAGGTGTTTTGTGCAGTCGTTTTGTTTGCGTTTCGCGCAAAATAATTACACGGCGGCTGTGACGTATGGTTGCTATTTAAGGCGGTCTAAGAGCGATCGCGGCAGTAAACTCTCGCAATTAAAGCATTGGAAACCGACGCACGCTCTCTTTGTATTCTACATAATGGAGATTTGTACTCTTGCGACATTACTCCGCGTTGTCTATTTATATTTGGAAAATAGTACTCGTGTTGTACTTGTGTTCTCCTCAAATAATGTTCTCCTTAACTAGTGACATACTTAGGTGGGTTTCGTAACCACGTTACTGGAAACGTGCCGAATGTAATTAGACGGTCTATTTTTGGTGTTAACTAATAAGTTGAAGATTTGAAGCTTAAATCAATAAATAAATCCACGGATACTTTATTTATCATTTAAACAAATATCTATATTTACATTGATTTACCATTACACATAAGCGTTACTCAAATTTGGAGATTTACTCGTATGTAAAGTAAAGATAAACTTTGTCTATTTTCAACAAAAAGAAATTTCGGTTAGTGTAATTGTACAGACATTATGCCCTTATTCGTATGTAGTAAATTCCCGTCTAGATATTGGTCAATTAGGTAAATAACTGAAGGGACCCGCTCGGCCCGTTAGTAATGAGCGCCGTCGTCTGAATTTAGTGAGGTCTACATATTTCGTTGGGCTATTTACTTAGCAGACACCTGAAGGCGGAAAGAGTATTTTAGAACAATTTATACATTGTGTGACCCAGTCATAAAAAGTAACAAGTTACTAAGTGTTGTAAGTAGTCGAAATGGCATTTTAGAACTGTTTAAGTAAAAATTTTAAATGCATCACAAGATAGATCCATTTATACTTACATGTTTGAAATCATTGGCGATTAGGATATAATACATACCTACATACATACCTACATACATACATCAAGAAAAGTGTGCGATCACTTTAAATAGTTAGAATATCTTTTAAAATACACGTGGGATGCTCTTAAACGAGCTGTTTGGAATCGTCAGCCACTACCACAGACGCCGTTCAAGAACGAGACAGACTACCTCAAGAGTTGCTCGATAAGTTAATACAAAGCATGCTCAGATGGATTTCCGGATGCGTTAGAGCAACTGAACCTAGAAACTAAATACTGAACTTATCAAAAAATATTTCAAGTTTCGAAAGTGATCGCAAACTTTTTTTGATGTGTATATATACGCTCTTATATACATGTAAACATATGTATAATATATAAGGATTACTAGCCGTATATACATATCAAATCAAATAATTTTAGTTTCACTGCAAAAATATACGAATAAGACGCTCCGAGGCTAACATTCCCCTCTCGTGGCTCTCCGATGTAAGTTGTATGACCAGAATATTTCTTTTATGCGAACTTCAACATCCCTTTTTACTATCCCACTATAGATCTCTCTATATTTAATAAAAGTTTATTAATACTTTGTTAACGTAAACACATTGAATAGTATTTATTTTGAAGGCCTTGAACTTGTTCCCTTTGTACGTGTAGAATTGTTCAAAGCATCTTGTGTGGGTCCCGATTAGCCCTAGAGATAAAGCGAACACTAGTACGCACCAGCAATATTACTGAATATTGTACGAACACTTTCAGTTACCGATAACGCTTTTATCTAGCACTCATACAAATTCACTACTGAACGTTGAATAAAAATAGACAGTAAAGACATTTCTCGTGTTAGTAGGTATGGCGCACGTAAAACTTGTGCCGGGGCTATACTGTTTAAACTCTAACAAGAATTACGTTTTTAACTAGTAGGTACTTGAATTGGTATTTGTCGAGGGTCTTTTCCTTAGTTTTAGAATAAGCCGCACATAGCTAATTGATCACAATTGAGTACAATCCTCAGAATGTATGTCAAAATACATACAAGTTATACATGTAATTTTTAGTTGGAGAGAACATCTTCATGCCGATCAAACCAATATTCGTCTTGAATGGCGATGGAAGCGAACTAACGTGATTTGCTACACACTCGTAACTGTACTTGTACGTACTTTAATTTCAAATGGACGATGTATGACATTGGCACCGACATTAATTACAAACCCCTCTATCAGACGCTAACCCTTCGTAAGTCAATAGTGTTACGCCGCCATTTTAGTATACTCCTCGTACCTACCTACGGTGAGGCCCGGACTTTTATGTACAGTCGGCAAAACACTAAAGTAATTATTGCCCACGTTTTCCATTTGAGGTAACAATAATAAGAAACACTATTACTAATGAGAAAATTATTATGTTATTCAAAGAATCATAAAAATTAGATTAATAGTGTCTTAATATACAAGAAGTATTAACGTCACAAAGCTTGAAGTTTGAATGTTATGGTAAATCGAACAGTTTCAAGCGCACCAATGCGCCAATTGAATCTGGCATTTAATTGACAAATGGTGAGATGGGCTCGCGGAACGATGTGTTCTGTACGAATTTTTTATTTTATAGTTTATTTTTTTATTTAAAATAAAAACTACATACATTGGGAATCTTTAATTTAACCTCCGTTTCGATCGTTTGACTGCCTCGTTGGTCGAAAATGTTCTAATTTAGATTTTCTAGTAGTGGCTCGGAGTCTGGATATGTGCCCGATGCATGGCAATAGGCTCAC
>DWDU01001652.1:0-14195 GCA_018245575.1 Jemadia suekentonmiller
GAATCCTATCACTTAGGTAAGAAGTGAGAAGATTCAGAGCTATGCCTCTAATACCATAGTGGTGTAGCTTCCTGACATACATACATATGAATATACGTTTTCCCTTTTAAAAACAGGGAATGGATCAAACATACCTGTCTACTTATCTGTTACCAATTGACTTAGAATCCGGATGGCAACTTTGAATGACACTCTTTATTTTGCGAACTATGAACTGGGGTCTTGCTTTTTGCCGTGCGGTTTCTCGAATATACATTTTTTTTCAACCATATCACTCAAACCGTACCTTCTGAATAGAATATATCACAGGGTCTTTTTGTGTATTTTGAAAATGCATACGGTTTCTACATTTCAAGGTTCAATATTAATTACTTCATATTCCTGCTCTGACTAAATTCTTACATTTTGGCGTTAGTAGAACTGTTAAACTGTTGTATTGAAAACTGTACTATGTAAGCGGGTATCAGATGCTTCTGCACCCGAAAGAGGCCTATCGAGTTATTTACGTATTTCGAAAAAAATAATAATATGAAAGTCAAACAGAAGCTAATAGCCGGTAAGTAAAAAAAATAATGTCTGCTCTCTTTATGTTGAAACCCATGCAGTATATCGAACGTTTTATTAATTTAAATGTAGCTACCTAATTACAGTTTACAAAACGGTGTAGATAAAAAGTATTACTTACTTTTTCTTTGAACAGAAATGAGTATGAAGTATAATAGTTCGTAAAAATAGATAAATGGGTTCGAAGCGTAAGTATTGAAAAGTTTAAAATTGTATACAGCCACGAACACAGTCGTCCGCGCAACTAGCAATTACAGGTATCATTTTATAATAGGTGAGAATTTGTTTTTTGTTACTGAAATATAATTGGTTTTCAATTAATACGGTATATCCTATAAGAGAACCCGGGCGAGCAAGGTTTACTAGCGTGAAAATATGGAGAAAATTATTATCTCCAGAATTAAGAAATAAATATATCTATTATAATTCGTTACTGCTCTTACTTTGTAGCCCAAAATAAATGTGTAAAAACTTCCAGAAATCTATTTCCGATACATTGGACTTAATTATTAATCGATTTTTCTTCCACACAAAAGCCTATATTGTTAATAAATTACAATTACAAATAATAATAATGTATTAATATCTTAAAATCTTTAGAACAGTTGTCGAGTGTATATGTATGTTACACTTTAATAGAATCAGAAAATACTTTGTTGAATAACGTCAAAGGCTGAGAAACAAGGCTACCTTAGCGTGCATTGCAACCTGAAATATTCCTAGACTCTCCGCAGGATCCTGGTACCCATGCCGTAATCCTTTGTACTGCCATGTAATTAGTTTCGTTCTAATTAATTTTCCCCAAGGATACGAAACAGGATGTGCTCTTTCCATTTCATTAAATATCTAGATATTCTTGTAAATATAATTAATGTTTCTGAATATTGCTGCACTTTTTGACGGATTCCAGGACCGTGTTCCTTTGTGCTGTGAAATTATTAGTTTTACTCTGATTAAAATTTTCCCGGTATGTATACAAATTAGGACATTTGCACCATTTGGACATTTGCACGATTTGCACCATCGCCAGCAGCGACTTGGGCGATAACTGTTTCCTCCTTGGTCTGGGTCGACCCCATTATTTGTTTATTATTGCATGTCAACGCGATTTCGCTAAATTATACGTTCAAAAATTTAATTATTGAATAGGTACTCGCGACACGGGCGCGCGCTCTGCGATCGGGATTATATATGTACAAGGCAGGGTCGCCATGAAGAGTTAATAAAAGACCCGCTTCGTTCTAAGGCTCGTTTATTACTGTTCTAGACCAACGGGAAAAGCTACATATTAAAACTTAACCTAAATCCATACACACACACACAACGCACCTTATAACTAACTTATACAACACTACAGTGGAACAACTTTTAAATTGATTTGGTTTGCTACGAAAATACAATTCTCTTTGGATATATGTCACGTATTTTATCATCACGCCTGTATTCCCCAAAAAGGTTGGCAAATGCGTGTAGTACACTCCCTTGATATTGCTGTCAAATTTTACGTTCCACCATGAAGTGAGTGTACCTATTGCCATACACCAGACACAAATACAGGCTCCGAGGTATTACTAGACATTACAACTTTTATTTCTTTTTTGTTACGTCGTTATTAACTACTATCTATTTATTTAATTGTAGTGTTATCGTTACGACAATGTGGAAGTAAATAAGGGTCAGATCGTGTTTGGTTTATATAGATCTAGCATACATACTTGACCGTCCTTTAATGTGAGTAGTGGTACAACATTCCTACACAACGAACGACAGCACCGTATGAAAGATACACACAGCACAGCTGTGAAAGACGATGGAAGCACCATCGTCTTCCACACATCCAGGTGTAACATAAACATAAGAATTTTGGAATAGGGGTGACAATTAGGGGGGGAAATACAAAATTAGTAACAAATTTTTCTAACTGCCTCGTTGGTCGTGTTGGTTGCAAGTGCGACTGCCGATTGGGAGGTTCTGTGTTCAATTCCCGGATCGGGCACTACTAAAATTTTCTAATTTAGATTTTCTAGTGATGACTGGGAGTCTGGATATGTGTCCTATGCATGGCAATAGGCTCACCACCTATTCCATAGTGGGACGTAAACGTAACTGGTGAAACGTGGGAATGCTCTACATTCCTCTGCTTACCTCTTTACGGTTTACAGGAGTGATGTTACGTTTTTTTTATGTCTTAATAAGATAAATCAGTAACGGGCCTAGAATAGTTGTGATTATTATCTGTATGTACAATATGTATATAGGGCGGGGTTGTCCGATACATCTTCTAATGCAAAATGTGCGTGAAAAAGTTACTGTCCACAAATCTTCAATTCTCCATTATTGAATATGACAAAATTCGGGAACCTTAAACGTAACATCACGCCTGCAATCAGCTGAGGGGTGTGTCACACCCCCATGTTTTCCCATTTACGTTTACATCCCACTGTGGAATACGAGGTTAGCTTATTGCTATACATCCAGCACAAATACAGTCTACCAGTCTATACTAGGACTTTCATGTTATTAAAACCCAAAAGAGGACTGGGATTCGAACCTCAGACGTCTAGATCGATGATCGCGCCTGCAACACACGACCAACGAGGCAGTCAAAATTCCGTCCATTAGGTATATATTCTTGGAAAACACGTATATTATTCATCTCTCGATAGCCCATCTTCACCGCGACGTGACCATTGGACCCGCCAGTTATATTAATTGCCACTTCCTGACACTACGGAGGGTGCATTTAATAATGAAATGTACAACTACATTAGGCTCATTGCAGTTTCGCCAGCAATAGCTATGTTTGACAGTACATTTGTATTATACAAAAGGGACGAAAAAATAAACATTTGATTTATTTAAAGTTTGTTAGAAAAGTTATCGTAAGTCAAAAATATGATAAAATAGGTATAACTCAAAATTATAAAATATATATTGTGTCAGCTTGGCGGGTGCAGACAAGTATGTAGGTACAATATAATTTCATATCTACAAAACTTTTGCCCCTTATAACAATAGATTTATTTTATTTGATAAAAATGTATCTAAACGCATTCTTTAAAAAAAATCATATTCCTCTTGAAAAATACATTTAAAGGACATGGCATTAAAATTTACCTCATAACTATCACCATTCATGATACAACTTTTTTAAACTGCAATATTTTTATTTACATTTCTATGATATAAGTTGATTTCAGGAATTATAATTAAATTTAAAGTCGTAAGTCTCCAAAACCAGTATGCCTGTGTGAAGAGAGTGAGCAATGTAGAAGCTGCTGTCTGCCTAACCCGTAAAAGACCCGCCGTGAGATACGATACTATAATTTTCCTTTACGTCACAGGAATGCCTTTTTATAAGCAATGTATTTTTTGATAAGTTATAATAATACCTAAACTTGTATAGTAACGTCCTATTTATTGTCATATATAGTGTTTTGTATTAAGTTACCGATTTCACTTAAGTAATGATTATTGCAATAGTATAATACATTTTAACGCACTGTGCTCACATAAATAATGACACCTACACGTGTCATAAAGCAAGATACATTGGGTGGCAGCGCAAAACCGACAAATATGTGTACGCTATATTTCCTGTCCTTTTGTCTGCAATTAAGTTAAAATGAACATCAATGGGAAATACAATAATCACACCTAGTACTACATAAAAGTTTAATTAAATGCACCCTAAGAGGGTGCAGTGACTAATTTATGCGACAGTAGCTTATAAGGTGTTAGGGGAAACGCGGGCAAGCTACTCCCGCCCTAAAGTCGTTATGGGTGCAGAGGGGTATTTTGTACTTTATTATATTTATTCGAGGGGAAATGTTTGTTAATTTTGTTAGAAATAAGCGATCACATTTTACGCGAAAAAAAACCGTAGATTAATTATGGTAAGTGACGCCTGAGTTATACGTTTTAATATCCGATCAGCGAAACAATTATGAGAACACTTCAACCGCTGCATCGTAATATTTAGAGTTTTACAATCTTTTGTACTTTATGGTAACGTAACATAACGTAACATCACGCCTTTTATCCCCGAAGATGTAGGCAGAGGAGTGTAGTACACTCCCACGTTTCACCAGTTACGTTTACGTCCCACTATGGAATAGGTCGTGAACCTATTGCCATGCATCGGGCACAAATACAGACTCCCAGCCACTACTAGAAAGTCTAAGTTAGAAAAATTCATCGTACTCGGGCGTCAGTCGAACTGGCAAACAACACGACCTACGAATCAGCCAACTAAATAGTAGCAACTAAGGGGAGGCTAAATATCACTAAACTGATAAAACTAAAAGTTTAATACGTTTATTGTGTTTAATACACCGTAGAGAATAAAACAGATGCAGCAAATTAAGGGCAGTAAAAGGGCGAAGGTACAACAGACGATTAGTGTATATTAGAAACGCCGCTCTTACAACAACTAGCGGAGTAGGACTTTTGCTTGAATTAAATTCTCACGAACATCGCTTTGCACCGTTTATGAACGAAATAAATTTATCGCAACCGTAACAACTTGCAATAAAACTACACCCGTGTAGTTTATATGGGAATGGTGATTTTTTTGCATTTCAACGCTAGAATTAGCCGATATAAAGCAGTTATGGCACAGCGGTATTACACCTCATTGTATTCATAAGCGTTGTAACGAGATGATTCACTCAAATTAGTGTCCTGTACTTTTTCAATAAATAACAAAACCTTTAACTTGTGCGTGTACAATCGTCACTTACAATCGTAACTGACACTTAAGTAACCCAGTTTT
Organism: Jemadia suekentonmiller; assembly: GCA_018245575.1. Lineage (NCBI taxonomy): Eukaryota > Metazoa > Arthropoda > Insecta > Lepidoptera > Hesperiidae > Jemadia > Jemadia suekentonmiller. The sequence goes on from DWDU01001652.1 coordinate 5,339, forward strand.
CTGTAAATACAGTCAACTAAGAAGTATCGCATGGCATAAGCTCGGGGTAAACGCAGATCACCCCTCCCCTCCTCCTACAACTTATTGATACGAAGTATTTGAAGTATAAATCCTAGGGACGCGCGCGTCGCGTGCCGCGTCGTTAGCGCGGCGGGTAGGTGCGTGGCGCTGGAGGTGGAACAACTAGTTATACGTTGAATGCTTTTCCTATTCATATAAAAATGTATTTTTAATTTATTTCACAAGCCACATCCTAAGTAACAACGTTTCTTCACTATGCCACCATAAATCCAAACCGGTGCACGCGATTCATAATTTCCTGTGTGCGAAGCGTTAATTTGCGGTTTTGTTGCTTTATTTTAGAAAAATATTAAGTACTAAAATTGACCAAACTTAATTTAACAACTTTATTTATATACACCAAAGCGAAGACATACGTAAAGTGTGGTAAAGTACCGTTTAAATATTTTGTATTTTTGACACGGTAGATGCTTTGTATGAAAAAGAGTATTGGTGTAAGGGCATGCTCCGTTGGTATTCACATGTTGGAAGAATGGCTGATAAAAGAACGACGAAGCTGATATACAAAGCGAATGTTGATAAACGCAGGAACCGAGGGCCACTGACTTACCTATCTTGATCAAATAGGTCAGATACTGGCTGATGGGGGAGTCAGAAGTCTCACAGTCAGAAGTCAGACCGATGAATGTAGCCGCAGAACGTCAGGCGTAAGGACAGGTATATTGTCGCTCAGTGTTTTTTGGCTACTTGGTGAGGAACATGATGTGAGTTATGTATGTATATACATATTTTGAGAGATACGTTTTCAGAATTAAACCGGTGAAATGATTTTTTACTTATGGAACACCAGAACAAAGTGTCTTCCCCTTAATAGTGACAATAAGAAATGGACTGATATATTCTAAACTAAGAATTCTATATATTCTAAACTATAGCTCATTTAACATTTAACTTATAATTAAATTACTCCCTAGCATTGTAAGGTAGATCGTAATTTTTAAAAAGGTTTTAGAAGAAAAAAATGTGGAGCGTTTTGAGGTGACAGCAATAAAAACGGGCCCTCATAATAACGTACAAACGTTTCTCCCAAGTCAGGCCAAGTTGTACCGCTCTTGATTTTCAAAGCGCTAACTTAGAAGGAAAATAGGGCCCTACAACAGCGCGCTAAGTCCAGACCAGAACATAAAATACTTATATGTGAGCTCTCAATAGCCCGGCCGTGATTTATCGCCGGGAACATAGAAAAACGATGATCCATCGCCGGTGCGAGCAATTAATCGCGCACGGGTACGTCGCTTGGATTTTATTAGTTTTTCGTACTTTCCGAGCGGCGGCTCCGGCTTTCTCCGGGCCTTTCAAGGAGACAAGCGACTAAGTACGAAAGAAGTGTTACAATTTGTAACTGGTTAGCGACAGGCGCAGCTCGCGGCAGCTGACAGAACTTCATTAAAGCGTTTGATATCATCAAACATTAATCACCTTCCCCAGTTAGAGTGGACATTTGTAATTTATTTCAATGTTTATATTAATATATATTTCTAGTATCTGTTTGTACTGTCCTACGTGTGGTCGATGGTGATTTTCACGAAATTCTGAAACGAGGAAAACGTTTCAAAATGTTAATTAATAGTAACGTCTCGCAAACGAACAATGGGAGTGAACGAGATGAATGAGTGAAATGAATGAAAACTACGAATGATTGACATGATATTAACAAGATTGACAACATAATATTCTGTTCTGTTTTAACACGACTTGTTAAAGTACTCGTAGATATCGTGAACGCAGACGTAGGCTTGTGGCTGTCTTTATAACTCAGTAGGCACCGAGTCCTAAATGAAGTAATCTACGGGTGTCTGCATGGGAAGTATCGTAATGATGAACTACGATAATAATATGTAACTGTGTACATGATAAAAGTTATACCTATGTACAAGCGTGTAGAGAGTACAGTGTGTTTAATACCTGAAATTCCAGAGAGTTTTACAATTGAACACGCTTACGACAAAAGTCGTAAAACGTTAATTATAATTGACTTTTAATTGTTTTCACTGATTTATCTATTGTATTGTATGAGTTAAACTTTTTTACCCGTTTCCTTTATAAATTTTTTATATTAATTCTTTGTTGTTTTTTTAAACTTTCCTCGGAGATTAATTAGCCACCCTCAGAACTATTCAGTTGGATGGAGTTTCGAAAGCAATATTTGCGATATTGCCTTGTATAAATATTATCTTTATCAATATTCTGTGCAGACGTCATTTGTTTATGTACTATTGTTTTATGTTCATTGTACATGTTAGTATTATTTATGTACGTTGCACGCAGAACAAATAGCACACATTTATGTTTTTACATAGAAAGGCAGAAATAGTAAATATGTAAGCTAGAGTTGGCACAAACGCGCGGCTCTGCAGCGCGGGGATTTAGTTCTGAGAACAGCCAGTTTCTGGGAAGCAAGCGGCTCATAACATCTTAATGTCTACTATTTGTGCTCTCCTGGTATTTATAGAGGTTTATAGCGTGCCGGGTATTGATGTTGATCGACTTCTAATGTGTGCTCATTGTACAACTACTTGATACAAATAAAGCTCGATATATCACCACTATAAGGTTGTATAAAGTAGTGTGAGTTACAAGTTATTTTAGTATTTCTTTACAGTCCGTAAACTAATGTCCTAATGTGCGTCACGTTAGAAATGTGTGTAGGGGTGTTACTACCCCGCGACAACCCTATACGAGTTCCGACCTCTAGTTCCTTAGAGTTACAGGTAACAAGTCGTCTTACTTATGGTAAGATTAAATAAGAATCAATACGGAAAATTTTCTATAATACCACGTATAGTTGTATAGCACGTTATGTTTGTTAGTGTTGGATTTACAACCGAAGCGTCCAGTGACGTCCACATAATAGTATTTATCAACAGTACATAACAATTTCCTGGAGCAATATTCGGGTTTGATTTTCAAAAGAAGTGAGCTACTTAGGTCAGTGTTCCCCATACTGTAACGGATATACAGCACAGAGTATTTAAATTTATGCTACGTTATTGGAAAGAAAAAATACAAATGATGGCAGATGAATAATATACCCATATCTCCATATTGGCAGATGATCGGCCATCCATTAAATGAAGGTAATAAGATACTCACAATTACCATAATAATGATTGGTGGCAAAAACTTATAAAGTGACTTTTTTTACTTTTATTGGTCTCATCTTCTTAACTTATCGCTTAATGAACTTCATGTTACCTACATGCTATGCGCAGTACTAGATGAATGTCAATAGTGTTTGAAATCAATTTTGAATTACACAGGGTTTTATGTGATAACATCTTTATTTACAATACACCTATCGACATATGAAGCTTTTAACATACACTTCGTTCATATCCTCGAATCTGTTAATCTCAAATATTTGAAAATTTGACTAGAAATCTAAAACGTTTTCAATATACGCTCACTTTTCTTTTTGAAAATATCACGTTCATTATCCATCGTCATTTCTTTCGTCTCTATCACTATCTATCTATTGACATTCCTACATCGGAATTGTCACAATAACAAAACGAATAAGTGACTATTAAGATATCCCAGTTTTATTTCCTATTCAGCCCTCACACTTACGTGTATCTGTACGCCATCTACGGAGCTTCATGTATTCATTCAACGCACGGACGCACAGACAGCTAGTTATATTTTATTTACGACGGCTCAACATTTCTTATCAATTACATAACATTTATCAAATCCAGTTCCTTACATATCCCATTTAACAATTATCGTCCCTTTATATCTGCAACGATTTACAGTATTCGATTTCTTTGGTCTTTTCTAATTATGTTGCTGCCATTTCTGGAAATCCTGTAACAATTTTGTGTTCATTTCGTGCTTCGCGTGTCCGTCTTAAGTTTCTCGTTTTAATGGGCATTTTCTTTTTATAATCCTACGGAGAAGAGGAAAAGCAATTTATACATTTAAAGTTCCTGTTTAATAACTTCCTGGACACAGCGGTGATTATTTCGAATTGTTTACGTACTTAACTGTGTGTACCGCCTTCTAATTAGTTTCCATCATCATTATGAGTGTCATATATTAAATTCTTTCTTCATTATTTATCCCTGAGCTTGTGTATCTTTTAAAACTTACAATAGATTTTAATGGAATTACATTACATTGTAAATTGTTTGTACTAGTAAAAAGTAAGGTTTTTAGCAATGTCCGCGCAGAGAAAGAATACATTCCATGACCCCATGGAATGTGCTTTGTGATCTTCAAAATTGGACTTAAACAAGTTGATGGTGATGATAATGATAATGATGATAATGGCTTCTGGTACTTGCTTGTTTCCGTAACAATGTTCTTAGGTTTCCCTCAAGCTAACTTCTTCAGAGTTAACCTTCTTTTCCTTGCGTCCTATAGTCTCGGCTTCTCGCACAGTATCTGGTAGTTGAGTGCGTGCCGTTTCTGGCATGAACAAGGTTAGAGCTCCTGATAACAGTGACGTCAGACCAAATATTACTGGCGGCAGACCAGACCAATAAGCCATCTGCAACATACAAAGCCTCGATATAATTATATAATCTAATAATATTAAGAATGTCTATACTTCGTTTAAACTAATTAGTAATTACATACCGACAATAAAGTTGCAATCTTTTAAATAAAATTGTAGTTGATATCGTTAGCTTATATTGCACAGTGATATAATAAAATAAGAAATATTACATATGGAAAGTACTAACAAGTAATGGTGTCTGAGGCGCGATCAAAGAGCCCACACGACCCATGGCTGAGCATATGGCATGCATGGAGTTCCTGGTGTAGGTCGGGAACAACTCGGAGGTGTACATGTACACGATGTTGTAGGAGAACGTTGCCAGCATTTCGAACGCCATAAAGAGAACCAAACCCACCCAGGCGTAACCTAATCGGATTAGAAAGTTATTAGATACATTAATGAGTACAAACAAGATGCAAATGTACGAGTGAAAATCAATGTAAGCTTAAAACTCAATGCATATGCGCTAATTCATTATTTTATGAACACGTCGTAAAGTGACTAAATTAAACAAAAAAGCTTATAGCGAGATATGTTAATAGTTTACCTTTTGGTATAAATGGTTGAGATATGCAGAAAATGCCACCGACGATAAAAGACGATATCAGGGGCAGTTTTCTCTTGTATTTCGACAGCGCGAGCCAATAGAAAATGTTTGCAGGAATATCCATTAGCATTAACAGAGCGAAGTTGATGTACTTGTTGCCGTCGATCAGCACAGAGCTGATCATCATCCCGTAGTTAATGAGCGTGATGGTGAACCACCACACCATGCACACGAGAAATCGTTGCAACATTATTCGCGACTTAAACGTTTTCACCAACAGTTTCCTGTCGTTGAGCTTTCTAGAGGATTCTTCGTCGATATAATCTAATTTGTCTAGCATAATTCTATCGACTTCCACGTTATTCCTTTTAGCAATTTTCTCTATCAGCTTGATGGCTCTTTCTTTTTTCCCTTTGCTGAAAAGCCACCGAATGCTTTCATCCAGGTACATAGAGTAGGTTAGTATGACGAGTGTCGGCGCGTAAATGACACGTAAAAAGTGTCTCCAGTAAGGCACCGCCCAGGCTATGAACGGCATTATTATCAGCCCGGCCGTGTAGCAGTTCAGTAGGATCATTTGAAATAGGACCGCTCGTTTCTTTTCGACGATTTCAATACCTGGAATATGTTCATTAACATTGTAATTACTAAAATATTTTACACGGTTTCCGTATCCAAAACATTAACACGTTATAGGTAATTTGGAAATAAATGGAATGGAAATAAAGCGGCTAGTTTTAATGAATTTACATGTAGTACACTTAATACTTACTTAACATAAACATTGGCGATAAAGCATCACCAATAGCAGCTTCTAATCCTTCCAATGCGATGTAAAACCAGAATGAAGTAGCGAAGCTCTTGGTGAGGCCCAGCACCGCGCCCACCGTGCCCGCGAACACCGCTGCGGTCTTTCGACCGAATCTGTCAAACAACATGTCATAAGTTAAATAAACGGTATGCAAAAAAAGCTTTAACGCTTGCGTATGTATTTATATGCGAGTCGTTGAAACGCAAAATCGTCAGTTTTTATACGACACTTATAAATGAATACAAAAAAATACTGGATGAAATCTTATTGATAAATGCTTGTCCACTTCGAACGGACTCGCGATTTATTCTAACAATAGGGCACTGAACTCATCAGTTGCAAGAAATATCCCCCTTCCATTTAATTTTAATCAATCTTTTGATGTTATTGAAATAGCAATATAATGTTTGGCTGTACTTATGTTTAAGGAAAGATTATACCATTATTTAAAAGTAAGAAATTGACTACCTTTCAATACCTCGTTTAACGAGTGGTTGAAAGTGCGACTACTGATCGAGAGGTCCTGGGTTCAAATTTCAAATTTCAAATTTTCAAATATCATTTATTCAAAATAGGTTCATTGGAACACTTTTTGTTTTAAATAAGTATTATCTTGGATATCATTACCAAGTTTATGGGCCTCAAATAATTTCTTAACTTAAAGAGGTGTTTGCACTGTTGTACGCGCGAGACCAAACATTGATAGGACCTGTCAGAGATCTGTCCCTGCAGCAGCAGGCCCACCATGTTGCCGAAGCTGTGCACGGTGCCCACCAGCGGCGGCTTCCAGTCCTGACACGCCAGCCCAAACTGAAACCATAAAGTACATTCGTTTCGTCAGTATCACCCTCATTATGCACATTTCGTTTACTACTGAACATAGATCATTATATTAGCACTAGATCTTCATCTGTATTTATCCTACCGCTGCCTGCCAATTTGGTATTAGCGTACTAAGCTTCGTTTAGATTACATTACGGCACATTAGTTAAGCAAACGTGAAAATGTAATTTGTAGATCAAGTGTCTCTTGTCCTGTAGGTATTTATGACATTTTTAACTGTTCCAAAACGCGCTAATAGTCCTTATTTCAATAAATAAGCATTTGTTTAGTTAAGTAAAGCCGGCCGTAATCGGTTATAATTAACTTATGAGCGTTGATGTCTGTATCATTACAATGATTAACCGTCGTTAGTTTTCACAACGATTGTGGGTTACACAAAGCGGCTTAGACGCGTTCGACGTGGACTGTAAGGTTGCTCCAGATGTGGTTGTGGCAGTGGACGCCTACGTGCAATGAGAGACCCATGGGCAAATGTAGGACATACAAATTTGTTAATCTTAGTAACTAGTTTACTACGCGAGCTGTAGACCACGTATATCGTTGTTGGACGCGAAGCGGACGAAATAAATGAAAGGTGACTACATTCTGGCTAATAGCGAGTGTGATCTACGCAAGCAATGCGTTAGATGTTATCCGCTAGAGTAATTAATAACATAACATCACGCCTATATTTACTCGAAAGGGTATGCAGAGGAGTGTAGTATTCACATTTCTTATTAGTTATGTACCGCGTGCTGTAGAATAGGGGATAAGTCTGTTGCCACATACCAAGCTCAAATCCAGATTCGTAGTTACTAAACCTAGTAATACTATGCTCGCTTCGGGGATCGAACCCATGACCTCTTGCTCAGTAGTCGCGCTCGTAGCCACCGGGCCGACGAGGCGGTCAGATGTTAACGGCTACAGTAATTAATACCTTCAACATATGATAGATTGGTTGTAACGTTAATCGTATAATCCAGCGAATATTGATAAGTGATTCTTATGGTAATACAATCTCGCTCGCACCTACGGCTGAGAGCTGTTTGTCATGAATAAATGTATGCATAATGTCGATTGATTGTCACGCCCGTCCATCAGCGACCGAGCGCTCAATAGGCCCGGGTGGTCTGACGAAGACATGTAGGGAGCTTTGCGAGTGACGATGTATGCTATGTTCAGATTTTTTTTTACTGCGTACACATTTTCTTAAGTATTCCTATCGATTTGCTTACGAGTGTATTTTTGAACAGATTATCAGTAAGTAAAGTCGTGGTGTTACCAAGAGAGCTACAATCGTCTTTCTGTAATAAGATATGTGTTCGTTTAATATTTATGATTCAATAACTTATCACATATTTTAATCATGACAAAGGCTATAGGCTGTGATTGCTACAATCACAGCACTCTTCTGCGTACGTTCTAAAATTAATTCGATTTAATTATTTACACGAAAAAGCAATGCGTTCTATGATTTTATATCTGACTATTATAGTACGCTGGGATAGTTTTGACGATAGCTCAAGAAAAGTGACAAGGACCGCAGACTGATTTAAATGATCCCAGCTGTAGTGGTGTAGGTGTACATTTAAGCGCCAAGAAAGGCTCTAATGATCGTACGTGTGATATTAATCTTCCCATGGCGCTTCCAGTAGCCGCCAGCTACGATGGAACGTATAGCCATCATTAGTTAGGCCGGGGCGTGGAGCAACGGGCTAAGACTGGCGCGGTGCCCGTATGTTGTGACAAGCAGGAAGAATTTATTCACGAGCAAAACATCGAGCGGCCATCGTTTTACAAATTATTTAATAACTACGCACTGTACTGAGACAAAAAGGTGTTTCTTGCTATTATAAATAGTTTATGACAACTCGACTGCCTCGTTGGTCATGTTGGTTGAAGGCGTGACTGCCGATCAGGAGGTCCACGGTTCAAATCCCGTGTCTGGCACTATGGAATTTAGATTTTATAGTAGTGGCTCCCAGTCTGTATATGTGCCCGGTGTATGGCAGTGGGACATAAACGTAATTGGAGAAACCTGGCAGTGTACTACACTCCTCTGTCTAACTCGTCGGGGATTACAGGTGTGATG
>DWDU01001653.1:0-14195 GCA_018245575.1 Jemadia suekentonmiller
GTAATTATTATATTTTGAAATATACGTTATAATCTCAAGTCAGGTCCCTTTCGTACTATAGTACTTTATGCTATGAATGCGTGGAAAATTATATTAATATAATGATAATTCTGTACTTAGCAACCAATCCAAGGACAAGGCCCGATGGCTCAGTATGGGCCACGTGGGGTACCCCCGCCGGGTCCTCGCGGCCCGATGCAGGGCCCGCGCCACCAGGCGCAGGGGCATCCTCAATCGAAGAGAAGTCGCTATTTCATCGCTCTGTTCGACTACGATCCGACCACCATGAGCCCGAACCCGGAAAGCTGCGACGAAGAATTGCCGTTCAGTGAAGGAGATACCATCAAGGTTCCTTATAATCGTTAAATATCTTTTAACTATCTTGTACCTAGTACAGTATTTTATATACAACTTCCTTAGAGACCGAATTTACCACCAGTATTTTGACTTCATGATATAATTATTTTTCTTCTGTTTCTACCCATAATATACGTAATATAGTATACGTAACATCACGCCTGTAATTCCCTAAAAGGTAGGCAGAGGAATGTAGAACACTCCCACGTTTTATCAGTTACGTTTACGTCCCACTATGGAATAGGTGGTGAGACTATTGTCGTGTACCGGGCACATATCCGGACTCCGAGCCACTAATAGAAAATCTAAATTAGAAAAATTTTAGTAGTGCCCGACCCGGAAATTGAACCCAGGACCTCCCGATCGGCAGTCGCTCTTTCAGCCAAACGACCAACAAGGCAGTCATCGCAATTTATATCTGCTCATAACATTTCTATATTGAATTGCATTTTACCAAAAATCTTTTCACGTGTTTTTGGGTACATTACAAAACGCTATAAATAATATGAATATACTTGATGTGTTCAACGTGTTTTGTGTAATAGGTGTGGGGAGACAAAGACGCCGACGGCTTCTATTGGGGCGAGTGCCGCGGCCGCCGCGGCTACGTGCCCCACAACATGGTGGTGGAGGTGTCGGAGCAGGAGGCCACGGGGCAGGTCGCCAAGCCGCGAGACAGGTGGACGGACGCCTACGCGAACCAGCCCGTGCGTCGAATGGTCGCCTTGTACGACTACGACCCACAGGAACTGAGTCCGAATGTCGACGCTGATGTTAGTATTTTAGTGACCTCTTTGCGGATTTAAAATGTCTCGAGATATTATGTGTGTTTTGGAAGTAAATATGAGGCGTGAAATGACGCATCTGTTTATCATGAAAATGTTCAAATTGATTCTGGTAATCAAATTTTGATTCGATCTAAAACTGTTCGGAACAGAAGGAAACAGTGATGACACTTACTCGTATTGTAATAATACGTGACATGTCCATGATTTCAGGCTGAATTAAGTTTCCAAACGGGACAAATTATTCACGTCTATGGCGAAATGGACGACGACGGCTTCTACATGGCGGAAATCGAGGGCGTGCGTGGTCTCGTGCCGAGTAATTTCCTGACCGACGCCAACGATCAGTACGCCACTGCTGGTCAAACTAGCCAAGGTAAAGGCTTAACCTTTTCAAGACATACACTCAAACTGTTTGTTCACATTTATTTTTTTCTTACCCATTTATTTTAACTGTTCATTTCGCTTCTGTAATGATAGTGTAGAAGTTAATACGATAAGCTTTGTCTATTATGATTAGTTTTGTCTATAACAACCGCAATAATGTTTAGAGAGTTTTTTTATTTTTCGCACATAAACCTCTGCATAAGTTTACGAATATCAAGACTCGAGAACAATTATATCAGAGACCAATCCGCATGCCCAGCGCGGGGATTGTGGGCGTAACCTCTCAGGGGAGGTCTATGTCCAGCAGTGGACTGCGATCGGCTGATGATGATGACAACACCGAATATATATCTTCTCACAATATTTAACATTAAAGGAAAAAGGGAGTTTTACTTAAATTCCTTATATGATATCTTCTACTAATTGCTTGAGACTCTTGAGAGCAATCACTTGATGTCCTATTTTGGACTGAGTTAGTCACAAATTTTTATATCATAGCAATTTTTTGGCGAGCTTATATCTACGCTTCAAATGTTTTATGTATACATTTTATGATTCATATGTCACCCACTATGAACGGTCATTTAATATGAATCTTCTGTTTTTGCTTAGGTAGCGACATATTTAATTTCAATTTAAATCTTAATAAAATAATTTTATTCTATGATTGTTAAAACGTTAATATATGGATACACGATATTACAGTAAAAGAAGTAATTTTGCAAACACTCGTGTTTACGTTTAATTTTTGAACATAGCGAAATTTAGTACGCTCTTAGCCTGTGCAGTGTTATTGTGTTTTGTACAGGTGCTGGAATGGCCGGTGTCAGACCAGGAATGCCTGGCGCCATGATGCCAGGCAGTGGCGTTGGGCGAGGAAGGGGGGCTCCAGGCGCCGGCACCCGCGGGCCCCCGCCGCCACCGAGAGACAACGTTGCACCTACCGCCAGAAACCATCACCGCAAAACAGGTACAATCATTTCTAATTCTTTGTGTACTGTGTAGAGCCGCGATCGGCTTTTCGATATTCGCTGTTATAGTTATTCTCCCTGTTAGCAAACAATTATAATGTACGGCTTAGGTAAGTCCGGCCGATGCGCGATCAGCGTTTATTCTGATCACTAAGAGCTTTGAGTGTTTCATGTTTGCACCTTGGACTTGTTATGTGACTACTGAAAGACGCTAGCTATTTCGCTCTGGAACTTTCTATCATCTTTCTTGTACACGGTGTTGCGATTGCGATGGGACTCGTCTGCGAGTTGTACATTTCCAATTTGGGTCTCATTATGGACTTGGTACGGGCGAGAGTTTAACACATAAATAATAAAGGGCACAAGATAATGTTGTATTTTTTTCCTTAACGAAATAAATATATGTATAATACCCGAGTGAAATACATTTCAATACGAGTCCGGTTGCAATCTACGGAGCACAAAGACTCTTGGTGTACACTTTGCTAATAAACACTATCTTGGATTACACAGTCACTGACACCGTTCAACGTTTTAATACACGCGAAAAGACTACACCCCATCGGGTGGACACAAGAAAGTATCAAAGGCATCTGCAAACCGCGTCCTCGAGGGTTACCTCTGCAATAGAATAGAGCAACTTTGTTTTGTTTTCGTCTGCGTTATCTATCTGTCTGTCTGTTATAATTTTATTTTTGTCACGAATTACTGGAGTACCGACACGTTAGCTCACGTAGGGTAGGCTGATTATACACGCAACATAAGGCACAGATATCACGGTGTGCGTGAAGTGTGATCCAAGATACAAAGTGGTTTTCTGTGGTCACTATATATGTTGTGTGTATTGTCTGTTTGCTAGATGCCTGCCCTCTTCCCCCTTCTCAGTTAGACCACAACACATGCGCCAGTAATCCAGAACAGGCGAATTCTCAGGTAAAAAAAAATATACCGTTTATATGACCCACAACAATTATACTACTTCAATAATACTATGCAACGATACTAGACGTTTTTTTAGTTGGAATATCTATCACTTCATTATTTTTTAGTATTCCGTTTCACTTCCTTCCTTCTTCTTTCCGTTTTTTCTTTCTTACTTTGTTCCTTTTATTTATTTACGCTCAGTGTGGCCTCCGACAACTCCGAGGGGCTTGGTCCATTTCGAAATACGAACGAAATGATCATGACGACCATTTAACTAATAACACATCATTAGTTCTCATTCATCATTATACTGGACCAAATCGTACACACAGAACAACACTGGCGTTTACTTCCCTGACATAAAAAAAATACCATGACTCATTCACTGTATTCGAACAAACTCTCAAGGCCCGTGAATTGTGGTCCAATACTAAGCGATTACGGAATTGTAACAGACACTTAAGAACATGAAATCATTTATTAATAACTTTGGAAATATGGACGTAATCGTATAGTACTCAGGAAAATCTTTGAAAGCTTTTGGTGTTTTTATTTTAAAGCATGTCTGTGTGTTAGCTCTACACTTTTTATTTTATTATCATTTATGTATTTACTGATATGTGACAAAGCTTTATTTTGTTATTCTTTTTGAATATTTTTTTGTAGCTGAATACCTATTTCTGTCTTTTTCATCTGCTTTCGTATATGGCAATGCATGATAGAGCTGTTTCACCTATTACAGTACGTTTAAGAGAACAATGTGATTCTGATGCTTAAAGAATGTTTAGATCTCAAAGCATGCAAATATTTTGAATATTATTACCAATGTAACTATGATATGAAACGTTTGCCCCATATATATACATAGGTTTCATTAGAAAATTATTCTACAGAATGATATGAAAAGAAATCTTTCAGAATATTCATTTTAATCTCCTGTTTTATTTGGAAAGGACACATTCAAATGAATAACCTAGCCTTACTATTTACGATAGAGCTTTCAAAGAGGTTTGCTTATAGCGTGTGGAATCATACATACCATATATCAGAGACGAGATTATATCAGAACATTCGAGAATCATTAGTTAATACATTTTGCTAGTGACAATCATGAGGCGTTGCATAGTCCACTGCAGTGAATATAATGTAAACAGAGAAGGTTCTAGCTTGGTTACCTCGCCTAAGACAGTAACACGAGCGACATGGGGTGAACATTAAAATTTACTTGTCTCTTGCATTACGTGTTAAAGAAATATCCGTATAAATTCATTTGCGATTATGTGACAGGGTAACATCTCACGCACAAGACCTTGCAGGCGAGTGTAGCGCATTGAAACTGTTGTTACATTATGTTTGCTGCGGTTCAAGGAGCGTGGTGCGGTTGCTGTACATGTGTTGAATGCAGGGGAGGGGGAGAGGCGCAGCGAGCGCGCCGCCAGCGAGCACGATCGCGCGCACGACCGTTGGTAACGTGGGCACGCCCACGGCGCAGTCGCCGGGCGCCGCGGCCACACTGGGCGCCATGCCGCCGCTGGGCACCACCACGGCGGTGAGCACGTCGCCCGCGCGCCGCGCCGGCCCCGCCGTCGTCCCCGCGCCCACGGCTCAGCCCGTCCCCACCACGCAGCCTCCGACTTCCCAGCCGAACCTCATGCAGAAACTGACCGACATGACCGCGCCCGGCGGCGATATCCTCAGCAAGGGCAAGGAGCTCATATTCATGAAGTTCGGTCTGGGAGGCAAATAATGTCGGCGGTACGGCCAACGCGGCCCGTACTCCATACAGCTCCCCGCAGTCGCCTAGTGTGAGAAATCGACCTCTCTTCGACATTTACTCCTTGACGTCTCGGAAGCCCCTTGATTCTTGCTGCTCATGTTCCAAGCGAACGGAGCTCGGCCGATTTGTGTACCGAGTTTTTCTACTGTAGGCCATTCGATTAACAGTTATGTGAGTATACCCATAAGACATGTTGTATATAATAAAAAATTCAATAAACGCACAGTTTAGTGAATATTCAATATTAGTGGAGTCTCGATAGTACGCACGGTTGGAGTATAAACACCCGAAGTTAGTTGTATCGTATGTGTAAACGTTTTCTATCTCCCGGACATCTGCCCGTCTGTTAGTGTAGCTCGTAAATGTATTGAGTGATTCGTTTTACCTGTTACATCGGACTTTATTTAATATTACACATATTATGTATACCTATAGTTATAAAATACTTATATGTTTATATAACGTTGAAAAATTGTTACTTCACAAATAATAATTATTATATTGTCGTATATTGCAATTATTAACTTCGTTACCTTCTCGATCGCTAGCCGCCAGATATCCTATTTTATGAAGCCGAAATTATTTTATAATGTTGTTATAATAAACTTTTTAGTCCAAAAATACCTATTAAATACTTGCTATTTATATTAATTACATGTTCTCTTTATATACAACTGTTAAACCTGCAACCGTCCTTGCAGAAATCTCTTTGAAATGCCATCACTTTTGTTATAAGTAATTGCCGTCGTTATGTTATGTTGAAAATTAAGTTATATTTAATGTACAGTGCGAATTATTATAGGACTTCAAAATAGCTGTACTGAACAGGTGCCTATTATAAAAAAAGAAGATGGAAATGTCAAAAATCATTATATAAAATACCTGTTAATTTTTAAAATAAGAATTTATGTAAGTTCATTAATAAAAATCATGTAAACCCCCTCCCCCCCTCTTTCTCGAAATAATAATATTCTGTGATAGTAGACGTGATACCATCTGGGACATTTCATGTTATACATACTAAAATACAACGTCATTTATCACTTGTACTTTCGAGCTATGCGATTTTTTTCAGTATCTTGAATATTATGAATACGATGTACGTTTCATTAGCACAGTAATTGATTTGAAAATGTTGGTAATTGTTTAGATTTCTACAGTTAATTTATATTTCATTTTAATTTTTTATTTTATTTCTCATTTTCATTTGATATTTTTGTTCGTGTGATAACTATTAATGGAATAGATAAAATTTAATGGTAAATTATTTTGGAAATTAACTAAGCAACTGTAACAATATGAAATGCATTGTGTATTAATTGGTTATAATCAGCCAGTGAGCAAAATAACCTTAAGTACTGGTTTTCATACTTTACATAAATACCAGGAGTATTAAAGCACGTGCATTAATACAAATTAAAATATAATAAATACATCTTTATTAACAATTGAATGTTCTGCGTTTGTTAGTGATATGGATTATACTGTTTCATCTGTGAATATAAATTTTAATACTAATATGTTCTAACTACACAATTTACACTGTTGATTCTAAGGTTAATATTGGAACGAGTCGCCATAAGACTGCTTGGGTGATTACTGGGTGTATTATATTAAGATTTATATGGTGTAAGAATATTGTACAGAAAATAACATATTGCTCACCGATACTTATAGACGTACGTATTCTATGCCCAATTCGAGTATATTAAATCAAGCACACTCAAGTATTCTTTTTTATTAAAACATGTGAAAAAGTTGAATTTCATTCAAGTTAACAGGTATCAATGAACCAACAACTCCATATTACATACAAGCTATTTCGATTATATTTAAATTTTTAAAGACGTGCTGCAAATATTTATTTATGAACATTATTCTTACACTCTGTATATATCAAGGGCTATTCAAGTCTTGCAAAAATCTCGTATCTCACTCTCTCTATTTACGAGTGAACGAGATGTCACTATACGCTGTCTTTATATACGAGTATATAGGTGAGTATTATTTTGAAGGGCCCTTTAACTTTAGTATATGCATTATATTTATCAAATATTTAAGGTGTGTTATATTATTACATAGATATAAATGTTGAAATTTAACTAGGAGTCATTTGCGAGTCAATAATGTGATACATAATTTCAAAAACTACAAAACCACGACTTGAAATAATTAAGTCACATTAGACTTCCAAGTGACTCCTTAGCTTGACATTCTTACATAAATTCTGTTGCCTGACATTTTATTCTCGCAATAACAAAAATCTATATAATATTTACATGAATATATTACATTTTTATCATTTATGTGTTCAAAAGATACTTTACGCTTAGTTAAGAATTAATTGCTTTTGATTGTTTCATTTTGAAAAACCGTTTTAAGGATTTAAAAAATGTTATCCTTGCTTCTACGCCGAGGTTACTTCGAGTTGAAAAATTGTGTTATGCTCAATTCGTCTTACATAGATATCGCTAGTAAGTGATCGGATTACATTTTATATATAATATTGATGTGACATTAGTGTGTGTTGCGTACGCATATGTATATTCCCCGGACGTGTTACCCATATCCCATAGTTTTTCGCTAACTGTGAAGTTTATTACCTATCAAAATATAACACACATCAATATTAAAGATGAAGATGTAAAGCTCTCTTTAATATCTAAATATTTAATTTTCTATATAACTTTCATCTAGATTATCTATACTAATCGCATTTCAGGCTGCTTGGGTTATAACAACAATATCTATACAAATATTTCTGAAGAATGAAAATGTGGATAATATTGAAGATAGATTTCTACAGCTGCTATTTCTTAAATACAAAATTAAACATTCAAGAATTCTCTATGTCGCTTTCATAGTGAAAAATGAAAAAATGGTTATAATATATTATAGAAACAAAATGTTATGAACAGAATTAGACATTTTCAAACATATCTTTCATAGTCTCAACCTTAACTTAGGTATATCTAAAATGTTACATCGCGCCTGTAATCCCTAAAGAGGTAAGCAAAAGAGTGGCAGAATACACACCGACGTTTCACTAATTGAATATATCAGAATTCTACCCTAAGGAACTGAGATATAGAAATACAACAAAATAGTAACAAAATAGACTTTTCAAAGATTAACATTTAAACGGACAACTATCGGAAATCAGAGAGACAGCGCAGTGTAAAATAGGAAACATATTAATGAATGTTTTTATGCATAAACCGTTAGAAGTATTGAATATTACTTTAGTCAGTTTCTTGGTAAGTTTGTTCAAAGCGCTTAGCTAAGTATTGCGGTGGAAGCCCATTGGTAACGCCATACAAATCGTTGACAAAGAAGACAATAACTTTCTAAGATTATCAATTAAGTGTAATAAAGCTAATGAATTAATACATATTTCTTGTAGTTTCGGACAAATATTTTTATCTGTAAGCATTGAGATCGGACAAAATATAATCGTCTGTTGTTAAATTAAAAATAAGTAAAATCCCAATTTTTGTAATTTACGCAAGGCATAAATTAGAACGTTTCCAATAAAAACGCGGGATCCACAGTCCGAGCTGCAGGACGCTTACGTGCCAGGCTGCGTCCAAGATAAGTCTAGCGTTTTGGAACGTGGTCCGTTTTGGGTTCAGGAAATAAGTTCGATCTTACCGGCACGGCCGCTTAACATTGTCCTCTAATGCACCTTTAATGTAAGGTAAGTTCATTGTTGAGTCATGTATTTTCGTGTCTCTATCGCTATTAAATTAAGGATATATTTCAATCGATGCCGGGAATCAGGCTTAACTACCATGATAGTAAAACGTTAAATAAGCCGGGGAAAGAGTTACCGGTTTCTATCGGTGTATAATTTAATGCTTGTCGTCTAAATGCGTGACTGTAGTGGAGGAAGTAATCAAAGTTTAGAAGGAATGTTCTGGAGTAAAAGATTATCCTTGGTGTTGGTTTAGATAGATTTCAAATATTTCGCCGCTATATAAACCTTTTACCCAATCTTGTTAGTGGTCTGAGAAACATATGTACGTCACTTTTAATGGCTATCTTTTAGTATCATGAGATGCTTATATGTGATCTTACCTCATTCATATACCTACGTTTAATTAAATGAAAGATAGATCATCGTCATTTACCTATTACAGTTCACTGCCAGATTTTAAAATAAGATATATCAATATATCAACGTTGATATATATATCTTGATATTGACATGATATACGTTGATATATCTTGTGATAGATATATCAAATTGAATGTTAATTATTTAATGTCAACGTATACTACTAAATATGATTTTAAATCATAGCTAATATGAATTTTGATACCTTTACTCGTGGCATCTCACATGGCTGTAATTTAGAAGCTATTAAATAAAACCTGAGGTGAGATTTGACCAAAACCCGGTTCAAGAAGAGCGGGCCGACTACGATTCATGAACCTTGAAACGTGTATTGTATTACTATTTCATTTTCAGTATAATATTGTTTAAAGTAACAGATATTATGTAAGAGTGGCGCTCAGGTTCTAACTATGTACGCTATATGCTAACATATATATAATACATAAGCATTTATGTACGATCACTCGTTCGAATACAACGGTTTCGATGTAAATCTTGGCATACGCTATAAAAATGTATTAGATATATATTAGACACGTTTATATGTCATCAGTATTTATCAGGAATGAATCAAGATTGATGAATTTCGAATGCGGAGGCTTTATTATGGCCCAAATGACATATAAATGTTCTATTATTGTTGTTGTACATATTGATCGGTAAGGACGTTTGGTCGTAGACTATTCCGTGATGCTCACTTCGTACGAGGGTTTCTACTTACATTAAGTCCCTTAATATCGCTTCGTGTCTATCCAAAAATATTGTCGCGTATTTAAAACTTTTTCACATAAATATATACATTCAGGATTAGCTTACAATTCCTAGTGATAACCATTTGTAAGTAATGGTAACATGTTTAGCCACGCTGTTTAGTCCACGATCGTCAACAAAGCTAGTACCCCACTGGAACGTTCTTTTATACACGACGAAAGTTACGTAACATCGTCGTGTACATTCAGTTAATTTTGTTCTCCGGATACATTTGAATGTTGAAACGATAGTTTCGTGAGCGTCAATAACATTTGGACGGAACTGTTTTGTGATTTTGCGGTCTAAGATTGTCGTTGCTCGCGAAATTTGAGCAAACCGTAATAGATAGTGACATCTACATCCGATTAATGTGGTACTAGCTTTATATATTATGTACTATATTTCATGTACTTATATGTATTGTAAATATTTAAGCGAACGCCTGGAGACGGCTAGTTGAGCTCCGTGCTACATATCTATGTAACCAATTGATTGAAATTTTTTTCTATAATTAACGATTATT
The DNA here is from genome assembly GCA_018245575.1 of Jemadia suekentonmiller. Taxonomy (NCBI): domain Eukaryota; kingdom Metazoa; phylum Arthropoda; class Insecta; order Lepidoptera; family Hesperiidae; genus Jemadia; species Jemadia suekentonmiller. The sequence continues at coordinate 10,592 of DWDU01001653.1, forward strand.
CTAGTGTTAAATTCTAACACCGTTCGAAATTGTTCACTCGTTTATACATTGTTACGAATCTGTACCCATATCTTTTATCACATGTATTTATACGAAATAATATAAAGCAATTAAAATTGTATATTCATCGTGCATTTATGTGTGCATAATTTATTATGAAGTGTTGTAAATTACTTGTAATCGATGGTGAGTTATGGCGAATACCGTCTATAATGGACAAACCTCTGACAATGTACCAATGGAATAATATGCTGAAACAAAATAAATGATACAAATGCCGCTTCTTTATTCAATCGTATGATTTGACCATTTCACTGAACATAGTTGTATTTGATAAATAGAAACAGTAACATCACGCCTGTAATCCTCGAAGAGGTCGGCAGAGTAGTGTAATACGCAATATATACACGTTTCACCAGTTACGTTTACATCTCGCCATGGAATAGAGGGGAAGTCTATTGCCATAATTCGGACACATATCCAAACCCCGAGCCATTTTATTAGATTTCCTTATTTACAAAAATCCAATATTATCCAACCCGAGATTTGAATCCAGGACCACTCTATTAGAATGACTCGCCTACGTATAATCAACAAGAGCTCATGAACATGGGTCTCGGACACATTTAAAACTAGTCGGGCTGTCTTAAAGAAACGCATATGAGTTGAGCCAATGAATAATCAAATCGTGTGCATATACACTCACATCACATTTGACAGTAAAATCAATAAAAGCTTGAAATAATTTCTACTCTTAAAAAAACATAAATGTTTGATGTCTGAACACAGCAAGAAAAGTGAATGAAACAGTAGCAAAGACTTCACAGACTTTGTAATTAACTTTAATATCAAACAGCTGTTATACACTTATAAGGTTTATACTATATGGGAATTAAACCCACCATCTCTGGATTTGTAGTCAGGTTACATTACCCACTGAACGAACATGGCAATTAATAAGAATACATAAAATAAGGTGTTAAGTCCTCCTAGACGGAGAGCGTGCTACTCTACTTTTGCAAGTCTTAATCTCTACCCCAAAACTGGCTTATCGGCTTCTCGTTTGTGCTGTTAGACTGGTGGACACTAGTTAAAAACTCTGGTTTTCTAACACCGTGGTGTGAATGACAAATAGAGCACCAGTGTTTCCAACTCCTCGCCAGCCCAACCATTGCCTCCTTTAGGCGCTTTTTGAAATTATTCCTATTGAGTTGCAAGGTCTACAGGTCTACACAAGGTACCTATTTGTAATAACTTAAATTAGAATACTATAAATTTCCCCCCGCGTATGTACATGTGTGCTGTGGCGTTGTGAAAGTGCTGATTCAATTTTCTTCAAGAAAACAAACTTTCATATCATTTACAGTTTTTATGACAATAAAAATTATATAAGATATTGAGCAATATGTAAATTGGGCCAGGTTTCATGTTCGATTAGACCTTCAGCTTCAGAAAAAATAAATTCAATTTTATTTTTAATATACATATTTTACGTATGGGTCCATACATAAGTAGTTATGCCTGATAGAAGAAGACCTTGATAAGATGAGATTCGATTTCTTGTTTTATTAACTATGTAGTGTAATAATTGGGGACATCGAACCATTGGTAAAACTGCTTGCCATAAACATCGTATTTATATTTCACACATTTGGTGTTGAGGAAACAGAAAAAAAGGAATTTTAAGCAGTCAAACGTTTGACCGTAGTGCGTTCCCATCTGCCTGCGTCGCGCCTGCACGCTAGCCCAATAAAGTTGTATTGTTATTTATAAACACTGAATTGCAATGCTTGGGAACATATGTATCTGCTTTTATATAACTTAAATGTACAGGGAATAAAAAGCAAATCCACGTGGTCACTCCGGCATATGAATACACATAATGGTAAGTATGTCCAAACGACTTTTCATATACATATAGCGGAATTGTACTCGTATATTTACATAATACTTTGTTTTTTGAATAATTAATTTCTTTTACATATACATTATAATTAAATTCTATTATAGAAAGTATATTTTATGTACTATGAGATTAAGACACCGGTGGCCAATGGACAGCAATAATGTTGAAAAAAACCTAATTTCACCTATAATTTTCGAAATGGTATCCATAGTGTGGTATACTTTTACGTTTTACCAGTGAAGTGTACGTCCATAGAATAAGAGCCTATTACTACGTACCCGTCGTATTCTATACAGCTTGTTGCGTTATAAAACTTTTTGAAACACTGTGTCCCGAGAATGTTGAAATAAAATATTCCTACCGTGGACGCAGTGTCGGTATTGTCTTTCCTGAGGCATACCCTGAACCTCGCGTCGCAGTCACAGTGCAACCTGCAACAGATCGTCACTCCTAGTAAGATATTCCTGAAGAGAAGAGCACTCACGCTCTCAGTGAGAAATATATGTAACAGTTGGATGTAAGAGAACTCAGCTACGTTTCCATAGAAACGAAATATCTTACTCTTTAATTCTTCATAGCCTCAATCAAAAAAGTAAAACACAGCCTCTAGGTTCGGGGACTTGCATCTTTTAGGCGTATGTGGCAAATGTATTTTTAACTGGTCAGCGCTCACGCGACCTTGCGATGTTATTTCCTCATGCAATAAAACTATTCGCACGATAAGAAAACACATGCGTTAATCAGAAGCGATAGAGTCATAGTAGTCAGACAATCAGACAATCAGATAATCAGATAATAAATAATAAAGATAACTAAATATTTCACAATATTGTATTAGCACTTCGCGTAACATTTCTTTGGAGACCGTGCCGAGGTCAGTGACAACTACGTTATCATTGTTATGCTTCTTATCAGTATGTGTACATAAAATGTAGTCACAACGGTTTATTAAATTCATGACTTGGTTATTTCCTAACTATATGACATTGGAAGAATTAGTAATATAGGACCAGTGAACTGAACAAAAACTAGCTATCACCACCATGCACACGCTGATAATAGCAGTAAAGACAGCGGTTATTTCTTTCAGTAGATCTTGTTATTTTATAATGTGCATTATAAAGTAATTTGTATGAAATATGGTGAATACTTTGTATAGGAAGAGTCGTTGGTCAGGTTGTACTTGGACGTTCCGGCCTTAATTACATCTTCACAATTGTCGTGAGCTCGGCAGCATCTGTCTGTTCCCTCTGCGGTTCCTAGATCGTTATAATCTTTGGCCGAGTTGCCCCGACCACACCAAACCAAGTCTAAAATCGATTACATCAAAAAAGTTAAGGGCATCATACAAATTTGATTATTTGAGTGGAGATATTAAACGATCCGATGATTTGGGTTCATCGAAGACAGGCAGGCTGTCGGTATGTAATATGCTCTACTCAGCTCCACAGGTACTACAACTGCCTATATTCGCCAGAGAAAACCATGTGAGCATAGCACAATTGGAACAACGAACCTTTACAAGTGTTTTCGTATGCTATTATATTCCGATATAATATGTAATATACTATATATGTATACCTAATAATATACTTTTCATACTACTTTTATTTTATTATTGGAATATTTGAATTTTTTATAGTAATAATAATAATAGACTGCCTCGTTGGTCGTGTTGGTTGCAAGTGCGACTGCCGA